>NMUG010012206.1:0-10424 GCA_002855965.1 Monotropa hypopitys
TAAGGTACTCCCAGCTATCCGTATATCAAGCCAACTCATTCCTCGTCGTAGAAACGGGTATCACATTTTCTTTAATCCATTATTTCATTCCGTGCGACCTAGGGCAAACAACCTCCTAGTCGACGTGTCATCCCAAAATATGGTTTTCCTTCAGTTATTTCCAAAACATTTCCGTTTATTTACAAAACGTTCCAATCGTTTGCAAAACCTTTCTTTCGTTCGATTCATTCCAAAAACGTGTCAAAACGATGTTTAACCCACAACTTCCCAAGAGAGTCCCAAACAAGTCATTTTCCCCAAATTGATTTTACAAAACGACGACGACGCATTTTTTATAACATTGGGGCTTTTCGAAATTAGACTCGGAATCAAACAATTAGCTTCCTAGGGAATTCGTAGAGACCCTAGACAATACCTAAACGTGACCAACTAGAGCGAACGATGACCCGAGAATATTAATTTCGTACAAGTATCAAAACTATGAATTTAAGTACAATTGCAAGGGGGAAATAAGAACGCCGATATTACAAACGAGAGGGATAGAAACTCTACCTCAATCGGAGCTCCGATGACGCTTACCGAAAAAGTTCGCCGGAAAACCTCCATGGCCGACGCGAACAAAGCCCGCCACCGTGAAGCCCTAGCGATGCTCTACAACATTAGAGAAGACCAAAACCTTAGACGAGCAACCAACATTCATGTAATGTAGAGAGAGAGAGAGAGAGAGAAATCTAGGGTTTTTTAGAGAGGGGGGAACTCACCGAAATCGGACGATTCATGGCCGCCACCGCGGAGAGGAGGAGGTGGGGATCAATGTTGAAGGAGAGGCCAAGGCTTGATTCCATGTGGTTTGGGTGTTTGGGAGGAGATAAGGTAGAGAATATGGTTAGAGATGAGAGGATTTCGGAGAGGAAGAGAGAGAGGATGAGTTTTGCCCAAAAATTTAGGTTTCTTCCGAACTTAAATTGCACTGCCCGACTTCCCCATCCGAACGGGAACACCGTCGTCCAGATGAGCACACACTTCCTTCCGGACAAGACCCATCCTTGTCCAGACCAAGCCTCTTGAAGCACAACCTTGCTCTCGCTGCTCGCTCGTCCAGAAAGGGTCACCTCGTCGTCTGGACGAGGGACTTGCTGAATGGTTCGAAACATGTTGAAATGCGCCCGAACCTTCCCGACCCAACCCCGGACACTTCCTCAAAGTTCTAGACATCGAATAGATGTTCCAAGATCATTCCACAACCTTCCTCAAGCTCCTAAACACATTTGACAATTTATGAATGATTTGAGGACTAGACCGAATGTGTCATCAATGTGCGAATCTTGCGTTGGAAGTTCCTATCATCACAACTTCACTCGGAATGCCTTGAACATAATCCTAGGGACCTCGCGATGCCCTCGCAACTCCAACGACACAAGGATTCGGGTTATCGGCAAACGATCGATTTTAACGAAAATGGAAATAAATCTCGAAAATTGATTTAATGATTTTATCGAAACGAATGGAAATTTGTTAAATTTTCCGGAGTGTGACATAGAGAGGGTATGAGTGATAAAAATGTGTTACGATTTGAGAGGATGAAGACTTGTATTGGTGCCCAAACTTGATCCCCGAATTACCCTTAATAGGCCATATTTCGAAATACGGCCCTATGCATTTCGAAATACAAGGCTTCTTTCAAGCCTGGGAAATGAACAACCATGTTGTATTTCAAATACAGGATGGGGGACACCTCATATTTTAAAATACAGAAAGGGGGAAGAACAAACTGCTACGATGTATTTTGGGCATAACTTTTTCATCTGAATTCTGATTGGGTTGATTCAAATTGCATTGATTCCATAATTTAATCCTCTACAACCTTGATGGAGATGTTATTTTCATGTGGAAAGCATTTCGGGTTCGAAATGGGCCAACAATGCAATGAGGATAGAGAAGACCATATATTGAAATATGGTCATGCATGTCGAAATGCAATGGGAAGGGAGGGGGGAAGCCACATATCGAAATATGATGAACAAAGGGTTGATGGAAAGAACCATATATCGATATATGCTCCATGCATATATCGAAATGCAAGAGAAAATGGGAGGGGATCAGAAGGTTTACATTTCGATATGTGTTGAGGCACATATCGAAATACAATGGGGATGTCTGAACAGAATGCCTCTATATCGAAATATGAAGGGAAAAGGAATGGGAATGAAGGTATATCGAAATACATAACATCTCGGGACCTCATATATCGAAATATGAGTGGTCTGGATCAACAAGAGTTATCAAATTTCGGTATACAAGTGAAGTGGGGATGGATATTTCGAAACATGGGCTTGTCGAATGAACACGGCAAGCTCCCGGCACCCCAATACTCAAGAATGATGACAACTAATCAATATGTGGGTCATCCGAGCCCAACCGAATCTTTATAAAATTTACGCTTGAGGTCTCGGGAAGGCCCAAACGACAATATTTTGGGACGAATTGAGAGGAATATCAGAAAAATATATAAAATATTGGAAAATTATATGGAAAAGTTAAATAAATTTTCATGAGTGTGATAGGGGTCCTATATCGATATACAGAGATGGGGAGAAGAAATTGCATATTAAAATACAAGAGGAGTGGAGGAACACTGACCAAGAATGAACTTCCGGAAGAACCAATGCCCTCTATCGAAAAACCAAAAGCAAATCTTCCACATCCTTCTGCTTTACCAGAAATTGGAACTCCAAATTATGGAAGGGCAAACCTATTGTCTTCCTTCTCCTTCTCCTATTCCCGCAAACCTTCACCCTGTTTCCAGAAAACTAACAATGCCAGCCTCTTCTCTTCTTTCGAAAATCCAAGAAGGATTTCCCTACTTCCTCAACCCCAACTTCCAGAAATCAAGCCTAAATCAACCTACACCACTTCTTGATCACCTCAAACATCCCCAAATCCCATAGACTCCAAAATCTATGTATTGGGAAGGCTCAAACACTAATAAATCTAGAATAAATCAAAGGGGAATCATGGGAAATTTATAAAAATACTCGAAAATTGCGAGGAAAAGAAATATAAATTTCTGGATCGTTATAAACTTCCAACCTTACAAAAATTTCATTTTCGAAATTTACATGAACAAGGATAGATGGTGGAAATAAGGCTCACCACTTCTCGACATCAGTAACTTCAAAGTAAGAATCGATGATTTTGAAGGAGGTCATCAAGACAAATATGAACACAACAAGATGAATCTACGAAGAAAGATCCGAATTTAACATCCCCGCATGCATTACCCACACTCACAACGTGCTAGAATAACAATGGGTGCCACAACATTGATGCGATCAAAAGAAAAGGGGGAAATCGACTCATCTCAATCTCGAACCATAACTAACAATAAGAGGTATCCACGACCAGGGATACAATACGATGACACACAATGCCATTTGGAGATGTCAAATCATACAATAAAGATCCACAGAAAGAGGGAAAATACCATGCTTTTGCTACTTTTCACAATATCCGACCACTCACAAAGAAAGAGTTCTTAACAAATAAAAGAGCAATGATCTTGCCACAAGGATATCACAATGAAATTCCTGCGACTTGAACAATCCCGTGCCAAAACTCCAAAATCTAAAATTCAAAAGTCAACAACACTTATCGATACGATACGGACACGTCGATACGATACGGACAAGCCGATACAATATGGACACGTTGATACGATACGAACACGCCGATACGATACGGACATGCTGATACGATATGGACATGGGTAAAGAACCCACAACTAGCGAGTTTAGAATCACAATGGAATAGAGAATCAGTTGCCACCAGGTATATAAACCAACGAGACAAACTACGAGATCATCGCTTATAGGATCAACTACTCTATCTATAGACTTTCACTAATCCACAAGCATCTACCATAGTCTTATATTACTCCACATACCCAAAGATAGCTACATAATTGAGTGCACAAACTCCAAGACCAACTCCACACTAGAAACATTTTCGACCAACAAACTCGAGACAAACACCAATCCTAACATACAACCATTACCGCACACACTTAGTGCGGTACCAGAACGACTCCTGGAAGTTTGTTTTGAGATGCGCTGGTCAATCGCCTTCTCAAATCAATCCTTCTTAGTCATTCCTACACTACATGAAATGGACTACATACATGGTCTTATGTCGGTGCAGTCGACCCAAAGGAGACACACTCTCTACCCAAAACTATCGACATAACTACACGATATGAATACAATTTCACCTCACCGACCAGGCCATAATACCATCACTCACCATCCCACTGACGAATAATATCACACACTCTCAGAAATAAAACACCAATAGAAGGCACACACTTCCAAATCATAGGTGCTCAAACACCCAAGGGATAAGACAATGAGAGAGATGAATACAGGTCATATTTGCAGAACGATATCGCGAGAGTGAAACGTCTACAAGAGGATAATGCACATAAGTGAGAGTGCGCGAGATAAGAATACAATTGGAAGATGGGGAAATTCCGAAGGATCCCACAATCTTCTCCCATGATAAGAAAGGATAGCAACGGACAACTCTTCCACATCAATGCTTCCTATGAGCAAGTTAGGAATTTAGCATACGGTTTTGTGACTTCGAAAAGGCAAGAATGCAAAGAAGCGGGTAGATTGTACCGTACAAGATAAATAATCCACTATAGCTCAACTGGATACCACGAGTTCTTTCATTTCCATGAACCTTCAATACTGATAAGACGATGGATAAGAATGACATCAAGATCTTGGTAGGAACCAATCAAGAAGGACTCACATCGATGTCTTCTCCCGATGCCACCTACGATCATCCAGACAACATGAGAAGATCAAGAATATGACAAATGATGATAATAAGGAGTGGTCAACTCACATATCACCCAAGATCAAGTCCTTTAACACCGGCTAGAATAAAGCACAAATCCATACCATTAACATTACGAACAAAGATGGATACCATTTGCTAGCTCAAGGCATCAATGGATAAAACCAGGATAGGCACACTAAGGGTAGCATGCGACAAAAGTCATCTCATGACCGACACAATCTGAGATAAGGGGAGAACACACACTAGCTACATCAAGAGGCATACCTCCACAACCATATACCACAACTAAGAAGTAACCACTAACTCCAAATTCAAATCACGACCTCAAACTCAAGGTTCCAACTATATCTCTTCCTCAAACAATCTCCTAAGAGACTCTCATGTGCACAAACGTGCCAATTCCTCAACGTCTTTTAAACAAATACTCACGCTCCAAGACTAACGTAGTTATACCTCTATCACCTAAAACACAAACAAAAAATGGGTATCCATACTCCAAATCAATGACTCCAAATATAATTCACATCCAGTTCTCTAAGTCATCAAGTGACGCCAAACTTATTTTCATCAAACTCAGACTATCACTAAACATGGGAATGGCCCACATGATCTATCCTAGAAAGTTCACAAGGTCTTTCCAAGAACTATCATTGGCACCAACACATTAAGAACTTACACGATTTATTCCTAACTAATCTTCAAGGTTCTAGTTCCACAATCCAACACAATACAACTTTCCAAGACATCATATCACCGAATAGAGTACAAAGGTGGGTTAGACACAAGTCTAAGCCCCAAATCGTCCAACAAAACTCAACTCACAATGATGGCACACCACAACTCATACTTCCACTACGACAACTCTAACTGCCTCAAGTTACTTACTCAACTCTGTCCCACTTTCAAGATATAATTGGACCATAGAAGAATTTCTCCAACTTCTTTCCTCAACCTTACTCAACCAAAGAACTGCCACTATCACTAAGCACTACATCCATCACTATCTTCAAGCATATCAACCATCCTCATTCACTTCGACTACATTCACACATACTTCCTCAATCACAAATGAAATGACTAAGAGATAAGCCATAAAAACTTTCTAGAAGAATCCTCAAACAACTCTAAACTATGCTCCAAAGACAACTCTAGCATCTGAATAAGGACATGGTACCATTATCACCAATCACACCTCAATCACACCTCGACGTAAGGAGATCCCCTAACTGGAGCACCATCCAGGCATGAGTTACAGCCATAACTCGGCCTAACCACAACAAACCACCTACCAACTACAACTCGCACTAGGCTACCCAATACAATCCAACCTAGCATCGATCACCACTCTCAACTTGTCTAGCAAGAACCAAGTCAAGCCCAATGGCCAAACACTAGAAGAAACACACTCGAGGGAAAAGAATTAATCCCAAGGATAGCAAGTACTAACAAGACCGTCGAGTGATCCATAACCTTAAAGAACGGGGAAAGGATCAAACCTTAACCGCAAGGGTACAATCAGCTCATACGTCACGTAATGATGATACCCAAGAGGTCGAAATCACGAGATGTGACATTACTCTACAAGGAGTACCAATCAAGGAGCTTATCAAAAGTCATAGAGAGGACTCAAAGGTAGACTGCAAGACTGCACACGAACTATAATCCTTAATTGAGAGGGCAAGGAAGGGATGTCAGATCATCCGATAATCACGGATTCCACTTCTCACTACCGAGGAAAGGATTCAAACAACCACAACAACAACGAGGGGAGAACCAAGACTCGAAATGAACAATAATGAGATAAAATCTAAGAGGGTCAACAAAGGATCGAATATCCTTGGTAAATCAATCAATAATAAGGATCCCCAAAATCATTTGTTAAGTTATCAAAATTTCATATTTTTTGAGATCCCATGCAATGCATACAAACACTCCAAGTATGCAACACAAGGTAATGCAACTCATTGAGGCTAAATGTCTCCCCAAAGTCCCTAGGTTTTCAAAACGGAAGCTCTGATAACACTTGAAACGGCCCAGATTTCCAAACCATTTTTTAAAAAATATATAATTATAACAAAAGAGAAAATAAAGTAACTACCATCCATATTTACTTCCCATAATTATATGACGAATGAAATGAACAACAAGAGCACATCCATATGCAATGAGGTAAATAATGTTTACAAGACTTTTACAATTTACAACCGGAGAAATAAATAAATGAAAATATAGTAAATGATAGGGAAAATAACCTATCAACTACTATGGTGCCATGCTCCAGTGCCAAACAAGAGAGTCTGAAATATGTAGCTCCAGTCTAAATAGAACTCGGTACCTAAAAATAGAGGGTTAGGCAAAAGCCTAGTAGAAAAATCTATATCCAAATATTTTTAAAATTAGGGTGCAAGTGTGCTAGGGCAAGAAATGTGAAATATGCATGTATGAGAGTCTCTTTCCATTTATAAAATTCATTCAACTCAAATCATTCTTTTTCTTACTCGAATCTAACTTGTGACCTTTTTTTAAAATGCTCAACTTTGACAAAAATCAAAGGAGATAAGTCCATTGTTTCCAAACCGTTCCAAAAAGCTCAACTTTGACGAAATCAAAGGAGATAAGTTTATTAAGTTCCAATACCTCTACATTGACGAAGTCGATAGAGTCCAAAGTCAACCTTGACGAATTCAATTGACTAATACAAATAATATTATTCTCAAGATTTTATTAGGTTTCGCCTACTACATGGTAGAATCCCGTCGACTAGACTACCCGTACAAATTCCTAGTATCTTCTTGACCCGTCGGGAGGGCCCAGTCAAGTCCCCATTGTGCACAATGTCATGAGTGACATGACCACCCAAGGAATCCATCATAAGTCCATTCTCGGGAAACGAATTTTCTATATATAGCCAACCCAACTAGTCTCTCGTGTTTTAATGCCAATTAACATACTCGATTCATCATTTCTCTCAATTCTTCTAGATTAGGGCAATAGACTTCCTAATCTTTAAATTTTTACCCAAAACACGATTTTCCAAATTTCTGTCCAAACATTGGTTTTCAAGTGTCAAAGAGTTCATAGGACTACATTTCCAAAATCAATAACCACTATACTCAAGTCAATTTACCAATTTCACGAAGACCCGCAATCTATGTTTTTAACAAAAATCGGGGGTTTTCAAATTAAGTAGGGGATCATGAAATTAACCTCAAGGGTGCACAATGAAGTATAAATGAACCAATGTAATCAAGAAATTGAAGGGTCTATGAGACCCGCAAACCCAAATTTGTGGAACACAAGATTTCTTTAGAAAATTTTGAGGAAGAAGAGAGAAGACCAACATTAAAGAAAAGAGGTATACCTTAGAACAATAACCCAGAACACCCTAGGTGAGGGCTTTGCACGAATGATCGATCCAAGCATGTCAATGCATAGAGGGCATTGCGTAGAATATTGTTGGTGAAGGGGTTTTGCTCCTAAACCCCATGGTTTGAGAGAGAGAAAGAAGACAGAAGGAGAGAGATATAGAAAGAGAAAGAGATATAGAGACTTACGGGAGAGGAGAGGGGGAGAGATACAATCTAGATAAAAAATAAGGGTTCCCTCTCATTAAAACATATATATATATATATATATATATATATATTGAGTGCAAAAAGACATAAATATCCCTTAAACTTTCTGCCAAAATGGCTGTCGAACTACTGTATATCGATATACAAAGGGGTTGTATAACGATATACAACCTTGATGTTCACCCTCATGGATGAACATTGACACTATATATCGAAATGCAGGGGGTTCGTATATCGATATACAATCAATGCTAGGCATATCGAAATGAAGTGCATATCGAAATACAAGTGGATCAGGACATAAGAAGGGGGAGCAGGGGGGGTCTTATATCGATATATAGAGAGGGGGAGAAGAAATTGCATATTGAAATGCAAGAGGAGTAGAGGAACACTAACCAAGAACGAACTTCCGGAAGAACCAATGCCCTCTACTGAAAAACCAAAAGCAAACCTTCCACATCCTTCTGCTTTACCGAAAATTGGAACTCCAATTTCTGGAAGACCAAACCTCCTGCCCTTCCTTCTCCTTCTCCTATTCCCGCAAACCTTCACCCTATTTCCAGAAAACCAACAATGCCAACCTCTTCTCTTCTTTCGGAAATCCAAGAAGGGTTTCCCTACTTCCTCAACCCGAACTTCCGGAAATCAAGCCTAAATCAACCTACACCACTTCCTGATCATGTCAAACATCTCCAAATCCCATAGACTTCAAAATCTAAGTATTGGAAAGGCTCAAACACCAATAAATCTAGAATAAATCAAGGGAGAATCATGGGAAATTTATAAAAAAAAATACCCAAAAATTACGAGGAAAATAAATATAAATTTCTGGATCGTTAAATGGACAAGTGAGGAGGCCAGCCAAGTCGAACTCTCAAAGAAGTAAGGTGTTCGACAGTTGTGTAAAACCATTGTGAGTATGTTTATTCATGCTTTAATTTTAAGTATGGATTTATTTATAAATGTGGAAATGGAGAATTACTTGCATAGTCGTGTGACTATGATGTGTAGTCATGTGATTATGATATGTGGTTGTGTGATCATAGGCGGATGTGCCAAAGTACCCTGATAATGTGCTTAATTGTTGGATAAACAATTATGTTCTTTATGAACTGCATATGTTGTTTATTTATAATATTTTCCTTCTTAAATTACTATAAAATTTACATACTAATGTATTTCCTATTTTAGATGTCACGGATGTTAATAGAGCTGATAGTTGATGTCCACTACTAATTTGTGAGAGAGTCTGACATGGAATAATGTAGTTAGAACTCACACTTGTCTCAGGACAATTGTACATACTAGTTTGTACGTATGATCGGAACAATAGATCATTTGTACATTTTTAAGTCTTAGTAATGGTTGTAATAGTTTCACATGATCTTAGTTTTAACCCAAAAGCTTCCGCTCATGTATATTATCTTCAATTAATCAATATAAAAATTTATTTATTTTCTTATGTTAATGAAAACACTTGTGAACATGTTTAGAAAAAAATGTATGAACAAACTATTAAATTAAATTATTTAATGACTCTTAATTAACATATTAAACATGTTAACATTTCCTGTCATTACCGATCAAAAGTCACTAACCCATGTGGTCGTAGGAGCCAAGCATTATAGGAGCCAAGTAGGAGGACCCCATGGCTCATGCTAGCTGCTGGCAAATGAACAAAATGAGGTTAGGCTGACAAGGACTAAGATGTTTCATTTGGTTGTTTTTTCCTACCAAGTTCCAGATAATACCAAGCCTTCAAAATAGACTTTTTACCTCACAATTGGTAGTGCGTTTCTGTCAAGTTCATTTTCATCACTTCATCTGCCTCACGAATCTTCAACAATAATGTCAACAAAATACAATCACCCACTTATCCTTAGAAACAGAATCCAAATGAGATGTTAATCTAGAAAATAAGATGTTAATCACAATGATTTTGAAGATAATTCAATCCCACCAGAAAATAAGAGGTGAAAGATCACT
>NMUG010012207.1:0-10425 GCA_002855965.1 Monotropa hypopitys
TAGCAGATAGTGAAAAAATGTGATGCCTGCCAGAGGTTCTCCCCGATCATCAGACAACCTGCCGAGGAGCTTACACCATTGACCAGTCTATGGCCATTTGCTCAGTGGGGCTTGGACATCGTCGGCAAGCTCCCCACGGCACTAGGAGGGTTCAAATTCTTGATAACGGCAATGGACTACTTCTCCAAGTGGGTGGAAGCCAAGACATTGGTCACCGTCGAAGACAAGGATGTCAAAAGGTTCGCCTGGAAAAACATTGTTTCTCGCTTCTGCATCCCTTACGCCTTATCTCATACAACGGCACTCAGTTTGTGGGGGACCTCTTTACCAACTTCTGTACCGAGCATAGAATCAGGTTCTATAACTCCACCCCCACTACTCACAAGGCAACGGTCAAGCCGAAGCATCCAACAAAATGATCGGTAGCGGCATCAAGAAAAGGCTCCAAGTAGCGAAAGGGAGATGGGCCAAAGAGCTACCCAGTGTCCTGTGGGCTTACAGAACAACTCCTCGACGCCCTACAGGGCAAACCCCATTCTCATTAGCCTTTGGCATGGAGGCGATCATTCCACTGGAATCCGGGTTGCCAACCATCAGGACCGAAGCATTCGACGAGCCAAACAACAACGCAGCAATTGAGAAGGATTTAGACCTGACCGAAGAAAGAAGAGATTCGGCTAGGATTAGATTAGCCTCTTATCAGCAAGGAGTAGCCAGGAATTTTGCACGGACGGTCCGGCCTAGGGCCTTGAAAATTGATGATCTCGTTCTAAGGAAAGTCGTGGGAAATAAGAAGAAGAGTTCGGATGGAAATCTCGGCCCGAACTGGGAGGGGGCGTATAGAGTGGTAGGCCACGCAGGGACCGGGGCTTACCGACTAGAAGAGATGGATGGTACCCCAATACCGAGGCCGTGGAATGCTACAAACCTGAGGCTGTACTATCATTAACCGACATGTAATCTGGCCTAGGGCCCTCAATCAATGAAAAACATTTTTTCTAAAAATGCTTGTGTTCAATTTCATCCATCTCTCTTTTCGGTGCCATTCCGCCCAAGCAATTTACAGTTGCCATTGATCTATAAAACGTGTATGCAGCTCTTCGACGCCATATCACCGAAGCAGCTAACAGTTGTCGTTGATCTATAAAACGTGCATGCAAATCTTCGACGCCATATCACCGAAGCAGCTAACAGTTGCCGTTGATCTATAAAACGTGCATGTAGCTCTTCGGCGCTATACCACCGAAGTAGCTTACAGTTGCCGTTGATCTATAAAACACGCGCGCAGCTCTTCGGCGCTATATCACCGAAGACGCTTACAGTTGACGTTCATCTATAAAGCGCGCATACAGCTCTTCAGTAGCTTTGCCGAAGAACCTTTCAAAAGTTAGCATTTATCTGAAAAATGTATAAGTGTTGTTCCGACAAGTGCCGAAGCAACCTACCAAATGCAAGCAATCAAAGTATACTGCCTAGCCGAGGTTAAAGCCTTGGTCGACCAAAGCCTTCTCCTCAGCTGGAGGAAGTAGGGGACAACATAAAAAGGCAACCGTGCAGACAAGAAACTTGAAACAGAAATTGCAAAGTTCGTTGATTAATATAAAAGAAACGGCCACATGTCGGCTCGGTTCAAACAAAAAATACAAATAAAAGCAAAAGGAAAATGCTGAAAGAGATCAGAAAGTTGGCTCAGCAGGGTTGACAATAGCAGAACTAGTGCCGACAGCCTCGGTCCCAGCGGCGGGATCAGCAACCTTAGTCTCAACAGCAAGAGGGGCCAGCGGTGCAGACCGAAGCCAAGCTCCAGCTTTGGCCGACCTCATGGGGGGATTTCCCCCACGGCTGAAGCATGATCTTCAACCCCCATGGAGACCATGGCACAAACTCAGCCCTTCTGAAAGAGCTTCTCCTTGAGCCGAGTCACCTCATCACGGCACTGCCCCACGGCCTCATCAAAACCGCAGTTGTACCCCGCCTCGGTCTCAACAACTACCTTATTCTTCTGATCCTCCATCTCGGCCTTCATCCGGAGAACCTCAACCTCGACCTCAGTGATCCGAGCATTCTTAGCATTCAGCTCGGCCACATTTATCTGAACTGTTGACTCCAGACCTTTGTCCTTCTCCATCAGCTCGGCAAAGGAGTTGTCCGCCTCGGCCATCTTCTTGCGGCCCTCCTTCTACGCCTGACGGCAGGTAGATTGAAGATCACCAATGCGTCGGTCTACGCCGGTGTCGGTAGCTATCATCTGCAAAGAATCAAGTTACTGTAACCGTACCGAAGTGAAATATGAAATGAAACAACCGTCAGGAAATGCTTACCATGGCGTCGTAGTACATCATCTGCCGGAAATAGGTCCGGAGGCCTGAGGGGAGCTACTCCATCTCCCTCAGCAGGGTGAAGGCCTGTAGAAGTGCCATCGCCGCAGTCGGACGCTCCGATATCAGGTCGCCCTCTGCAACATCAACTCCCTCGAAAGAAAGCTTCGGCACCCATACCTGCACCTCCTTCTGGGAAGATCCCTATGTCTCAACGGTCACGGGATCAGGTACGTCCGCCTTCTATGCGGCAGCTGCAGAGTGTTCGGCAGAAGGAATGTCCTTAGACAGCTAGGCCTTCTTCTGCGCTCGCGTCTTTCCTAGCCTGGCCAGTATTTCGCTTGCTCGACGGCCAGCCCGCGGCTCCTTCAAGATGGTCACCAAGGGCTCAGCATCCGTGACCTCAGTTTGCTCGCCCATAAACTCCTCCTCAAGATCAATTACTCTTTTTGGCCTCATGTCTTCTTCGGCTATCTGTTCGGTGGGAGGCTCGGCTGAGCGTGTGGAAGATGCCTTGGCTGGAGCTGGTTGGGATCGGAGAGTGTGGGTATACGTTGGCGTATACTCCAACAGCGTCGGCGCCGAGCGTCATGCTTCGGGGAGTTCAGAAAATTTCCTAACTCTACCCCCATCGTGCTTTGGAAGTATTTTGGAGAATACTTTCTCTTTGGGTGTATAACCTTATTTCCAACACAATTCTTGTGTGGTGATTGTCATTAGAACATTTCCTTAGAAATTTTTTCCTTGGGCATAATTGCCTTGAATCATCCATTTCTTGTACATTGGAGTTTGGCACAACCATAGTGCTTATGTTCACTCCATTGTTGTTCACTCCTCTAGACCTTGTGTCTAGTATTCCTTTTGCAAGTCGTATCACTTGTTGTTTCTAGCACGCACGTGCTTTGCATTGTTGGTGCCTAGTCTACATTGGCCGAAGCACTTCGGAGCCGATCGAGATTCAGAAATTAGTTGAAGACTTTGGAACAGCTGTAGGATAGTAGAAGGGGCTCGGGGATCTTTGGATAGGAGATAGGCGGGCTTGGTGAAGTTCGGTAACGTTGTATCCAAAACCTTTACTATTTCTAGTGAAACCGTAGACTAGGGCAGTGGTTTTTCTGTATAGGGATCGATTGATGCCTATATAGTTTTCCAATATGTATCTGTGTGTTATGCCACTGATTGTCTCTTACCCTCTAACTTCACTACACATGCACCTGTGATTGTTTTGTTTATATATATCACATAATCGCTTCCGTTTGCAAACAAACAATCATTAAATCAATCTTGCAATATTCAAGTTAACAATTTAACTTGTATTAAATTTAACAAAGAATTCATAAGTTCTTAATTGGTCAACCTATTCACCCCCCCTCTAGGTTGTGGCCTTGTGCGCATTCGCACATTTCAGTTGGTATCAGAGCAAGGTTGGTCTATACGTGTTTACCTTAGAGTCAATTACATTGTAGCTCATTTGGTAACTCATTGAAGCTTAACCGCTTGAGTTGATCCTATAGAACCTATGGATTCCCAAAGACCTAGGGATGGTGCCTCAAATTCAAGATCTCCTTGTTTTAATGGAACCGACTATGACTATTGGAAAAACCATATAAAAAACTATCTTGTCGGTTTAGGAATTAGAGTGTGGCGTTCTGTGTTACATGGGTATGAACAACCGACTGTAGAGGATCCCGTCACTAATGAGGTTAGAATTAAATCTGAAAATGAATATAATTCCGGTGATATTGAGGGCTTCGAAGCAAATAGTAAGGCTCTTCTTTCCATCCAAAACGAAGTGAGTAGGTGTGCGTTTGGTCGTATTTCCACTTGTTCCACGGCCAAAGAGGCTTGGGACATATAACAAATATGTCATGAAGGGACACACACCGTGCGTGTCTCTAAGATGCAAACCCTCACCACTAGATTTGAAGATCTTAGGATGTGAGAAGATGATACATGCTTAAACTTCATCACCGAACTTACCGACATTGTTACATCTTTTCACGGTCTAGGTGAGCCTCTTCCAAATCTGAAAATTTTCCGTAAGATCCTTAGATCCTTACCCGATAGGTTTAGACCAAAGATCACCGCTATAGAGGAAAGGCCAGATGTCGATAGCATGTCATTTGAGGAGTTGGTAGGAAAGCTTGAAACTTATGAAAAAATGCACTTAGCTTCATCTCTAACTCATAAAACGATTCCAAAACCAAATAAAGGCATTGCCTTTCAAACATCTAAAGATGAATCGTCCGATGAAGAAATCGAACTAGATGATGAACTTCTTGCGTACATGACTAAAAAATTTAAGAAATTTGTGGGTAAGAACCGGAAAGCTTTTGTAAAAGCCAAATCCAATGATGGATACAAAAAATCATCCACCTCACAAATTCTAAATCAAAAACCAACGTTTGAAAAGCAAAAGACATCAAAATCCATCCAATGCCATGCATGCCAAGTCTATGGTCACATTCAATCCGAATGTGCCAACACACTTAAAAAGACCAAGAAAAGTTATAAAATAACTTGGAATGACGAGAGTAAGGAGGACGTGGATAATGAGAGCAACATTGACACCACAAGGGTCAATGTGCTAGCCGCAAGTGTGGATTATCTTCTTTCACATTCGGATCAAGTTATTAGAAATCAAAGTGATGAAGAATTAGATGATGATGATGAACCCGAAGATCTCCAAGATACTTTTGATCAACTTGAAAAAGAGAACATCAAGATAAAACAAAAAAATATTAAACTAAGATGTGAACTCGAAAAAGTTCAACAAGAAAGAAACACCTTGCAAAGTAATCTTGATGATTCTAAACAAAGATGCAGAAGATTAATAAAAAAATTTGCCATAATTGAAAAAGAAAGAATTGAAGGGAAACATGAGATCATCGAACTTAACAAAAAAATAATCACTCTTGAAAAAGATTTGAGCGATGCTAGGAATATCATTAGACGAAATGATTGTGGTGCGGAAAGAATCTCAAAGCTAACTCAAAACTTTCGAAATAGAAGTGGTTTAGGATTTGTGGATTTGGGTGAGGTTACACCTAGTACTTCTAAAAGAGATATTGAGTTTGTAAAATCTAAAACTCCATTGATCGACTATATGTCAATGGAACAAGCTTCAATCGCTAAACTAAACTTGATTAAAAATAAAGAACCTACACCTATTGTGAAGAATCCCAAAAATCTCAACACAAATGCTAATCTCGGATTTCCTTCTAGAAGACAACAACGTGTATGTCATTATTGTGGTATAAAAAGACACATTCGTCCTATTTGCCATAAGCTCAAACGTGACAACCTTAAACAAAGGCATTTTCCCAAAAATGACAATAAATGGCAATATGTTAGAAAATCATCTAATCCGGAAAATATGAATGAACAATTTCTAACTAAAGTGAATCTCCTTGTCATTCAATCCTCAAAGATAATTAAGGAAGTTGAGAACTTGACAAAGATTGCTCAATTCTTACAACCTAAGGAAATGGAAGATCACACAATAAAAAGAACAACCGTATGTGCTCAAATGTTCAAAGACATTAGACCAACATGCTTGGTCGCCCACACCGCTCTAAAAGTTGAAAAATAAAATGTGTGGTATTTAGATAGTGGGTGTTCTAGACATATGACGGGGGATAAATCCTTGTTTGTTGAGTTTGAGTCATGTACCGGTGGTCTTGTCACATTTGGAGATGGAAACAAAGGTAAAATCCTAAGTAATGGAACAATTCATACTTATGGTATTCCTAAACTAAGCAATGTTTTATTTGTTGATGTTTTGAAAGCTAACTTGCTTAGTATAGGTTAATTTTGTGATGCTTCACATGATGTACATTTTTTTTCGTGATAGGTGTGAAATATTAGATACTTGTGGTGCTTGCATTGTCAAGGGCACACGCTCTTCCGACAATTGCTATTGTGTTGAAATGACTCCCTCGGTTGCTTGCAACCGTGTTTTACTTGATGACGTAGAATTATGGCATCAACGTTTGGGGCATGTGAATTTTTTAGATTTATATAGAATTACACAAAAAGACATAGTTTGTGGGATTCCTAAAATCCCTAACGGTAAAGGTCTTGTGTGCGACGGATGCATGAAAGGAAAACAATCCAAGAGTCGCCACATTAAGACTAACATTATAGGAACCACGAAGTGTCTAGAACTTATTCATATTGACCTTATGGGACCATCTCGCACTACTAGCTTAGGTGGTAAGAAATATATTTTAGTTATGGTTGATGACTTCTCACGTTACTCATGGGTCAGTTATTTGAAAGAAAAATTAGATGCTTTCACATGTTTTAAAATCATTTGTAACCGAATCCAAAATAAAAAAGGATATAACATCATTAGGATAAGAAGTGATCATGGGAAAGAATTTGAGAATTCTGAAATCGAAAAATATTGTAATTGTATTGCGATTAAACATGAATTCTCCGCTCCCTATACTCCTCAACAAAATGGGGTCGTAGAGAAGAAGAATCGCACTCTACAAGAAATGGCTCGTGTTATGCTTCATTCTAAAAAGGTTCCAAGAAATCTTTGGGCCGAAGCTATAAACACGGCTTGCTATACCATAAATCGTGTCTATACTCGACCCGGCACTTCTAAAACTCCTTATGAGTTGTGGTATGGTAAAAGGCCAATGGTCAAGTATTTTTGCACTTTTGGTAGCAAGTGCCATATTTTGAGGGATAGCGAGTTGCTTGGTAAATTCGACTCCAAGAGCGATGATGGTATTTTTCTTGGATATTCTACTTCGAATCGAGCTTATCGAGTCTTTAATCTCCGTACTTCTACTTTAGTGGAATCCTCAAATGTTGTGATTGATGACACTTCCATTGATAGCAATGATAAATCTTCTAATAATGATGATATATCCTCGTGGAAAATTTTTGAGGTTGATTCTAGTACTCTTTATACCTCTTCGGATGAGGAAAATGATGTTGATACTCCTACTCTTGATGAGGACTCTTTACCGGGTCATACTAATGAAGGAGAAACATCGAATCCTCACCTGGTGATTTGCAACCTTCGTCTTGAACTTTATATGACCATCCGATTGATCAAGTTATAGGAAACGTTAGTGATCCCGTGTTGACACGTAGACAAAACAGAAATGTGGTTCATTACGTTTGCTATACATCGTCCCTTGAACCAAAAAGAATAGAAGAAGCTCTAAAAGATGAGTGTTTGGTTGAGGCAATGCACGATGAGTTAGAACAATTTGAACGAAATAGAGTTTGGACTCTAGTGCCTCGTCCTTCACACACGAATGTTATTGGGACTAAATGGATCTTTAAAAATAAAAAGGATAGTGATGGAATAGTTGTTAGAAATAAGGCTCATCTAGTTCCCCAGGGCTACTCTCAAATTGAGGGTATAGACTTTGATGAAACATTTACTCCAGTAGCTAGATTAGAGTCCATAAGGCTTTTACTTGCAATTGCTTCTCACCTTGGTTTTAAACTTCACCAAATGAATGTTAAAAGTGCATTCTTAAATGGTGACTTGAAAGAGGAAGTATATGTAGAACAACCCAAAGGCTTTATCGATCCACACTTTCCATCTCATGTATTTAAGCTAAGGAAAGCCTTATATTGCTTGAAGCAAGCTCCCCGTGCTTGGTATGAACGTCTCACCGACTATCTCTTGAATACCGGCTTTGTTCGAGGGGGAGTTGATAAAATTCTATTTTTGAAAAAGATGGAAAATAATCTTTTAATTGCACAAATTTATGTGGACGATATCATTTTAGGCTCGACTAGTGATAGGCTCGCTCTTGAATTTGGTTCTCAAATGTCTCATGAGTTCCAAATGAGCCTTATGGGGGAATTGACTCATTTCCTTGATTTTCAAGTTAGATAAATCAGTGATAAAATTTTCCTAACTCAATCCACTTATGCCAAGGAGTTAGTCAAGAAATTTGGTCTTGATAAAGCAAAATCTATTAGATCCCCTATGAGCACTAGTGAAAAACTAGGAAAGGATAGTTCCGGCGCTAGCATAGATCCTACCTTGTATAGGAGCGTGATCGGTAGTCTCCTTTATCTCACCGCTAGTCGTCCAGATATTACTGTTAGCATTGGTGTTTGTGCTCGTTTTCAGTCTGATCCTAAAGAATCACACTTAACGGCTGTAAAACGTATCATTAGGTACATTAAAGGCACTGTTTCTCTTGGTTTATGGTATCCTAGTGGTACTAGTATTGACTTGGTTGCCTATTCCGATGCCGATTGGGCCGGATGTGCCGATGACCGCAAAAGTACGTCGGGTGGTTGTTTCTATCTTGGGCATTGTTTAGTTTCATGGCATAGTAAAAAGCCAAATTGTGTTTCCTTATCAACGGCCGAGGCGGAATACATTTCAGTCGGAAGTTGTTGTACACAATTGCTTTGGCTTAAGCAAATGCTCATCGATTATGGTTTTCCGATCACCACTACGACTATTTTTTATGACAACACGAGTGCTATTTACATATCAAAAAATCCCGTTCAACACTCTCGCACTAAGCATATTGATATTAGACATCACTTTATCCGAGAGCTTGTTGAAGAAGGAATTGTCTCACTTGAGTTCATCCCCACTCTTGATCAAATAGCCGATATATTCACAAAACCTTTAGATTCAAATAGGTTTGAGTTTCTTAGAAAAACAACCGGCTTGATATCTTTCGATGATTAGATGGAGGTGGATTAACATTTTTTGTTAGTGTGTTTTTACTTTCCTTGCATGTTTAATGATTGCTCATGTCATTTTCTTTGTGATTCATGTCATTTTTTTCATGCATATTTGTTTATTTTATGCATATCTTGTCTCCTCGCTTGTTTATGGTCTGTATTTCAGATTTTAAAGAGTTTTTCTTACTCTAGATGGCTTTCGTGTCGGATACGTATCGGACACGCCGTAGCCTTTCTTGTTCCCTATTGTCTTTCCGGACAAAAAAAGGGGAGAAAAAGTTGAGGGGGAGTTCTTTTGAGCCAATAATATTTTCTGCAGGTTTGGGGAGATTGACAAGTTTTGAGTCTATGACATGACTTATGATGCTTTATATTGGCTAATCTTGTATTTGCAAGGCTATTTTGGAAGACAATTTCATTATCTTCTTTACTGCTTATATCTTGCTCGTGCATCTTTCTTGTTATCCTAATTTGTTGCCTTGCAGGTGCTTTTGTTGCAGCTTAGCTTTTATGATCTTAGCTTGCTAGGACTTGTAGCTAGATAGTTTTCTATTTGACTTGCCTGTGTTTAGCTATTTTATTGTATTTGTTGTTTTTGTTCCGGAAAAGCCAAAGAGGGAGATTGTTACCGGCTTTTTCTTGTTGGCTATTTTCCGGAACTGAATCAACTTTGTAAAATCTTTGTATAAGATCTTCTTTTGATCTTATTTTTAGTTTGGTTTGGGGTAGCATAGGTAGATGCTCTTATTTCCAAGCTTCGTTATTTGGAAGCTCATGGTATGGCCATTCACTCTTTTAGTATCGTTCTCCATTGTAAGTTAATACTCGGTACCTTGATTATTCCATTCCCTCCATGCCTTGTCGTGATCTTGAGCTTTAGGATCGTTTCTATTCTCGTTATCTTAATCCTTTGATATGTCATAGGATCATGTCTAGCCTTAGAATCCTTCCCTAAAGTTTTCCTTTTTGATCCATTGTTGAGTCATGATTTGTTTTCCTAATCTGCTCTTAATTCTTCTCCATACGCAACCGGTAGCGCCTCATTTTCGCGCAACTGGTAGCGCTCGTCCAAATTGTGCTGCAGAGTTGCAGTTTTTGCGGAGTTACAGACACTTCTGTAACCGGTTACGCCCCCTTGCGCAACCGGTAACACTTTGCCGGTTGGGTCCTTCATATTCCTATCCGCTACCGGTTACGCCGAAATGTTGCGCAACCGGTTACGGTTTTGTTTATCTATCTATAGGTTCATTTTACTGAACCTTGCACAACCGGTTACGCCTCCGAGCGCTACCGGTTACGCTCTTCTGGACGGAAAAAATTAAATTCGCTGTGTTCGGTTTTTTATGAAAGATTAAGTCGGGAGGAGCGTCCTGAGGGGTATTTTTGTCCTATATTAGCATATATTTAACCCTAAAACGTTTTT
>NMUG010012208.1:0-10425 GCA_002855965.1 Monotropa hypopitys
TGCTGATTTGGGACGTCATCAAATACGAAGCCCTGATAACTGGACTCAAAGCAACCGAAAAACTGGAGATCCAAGTCCTCTCAGTATACATTGACTCTTAGCTTGTAGTGAACTAGATCAACGGTGACTACGAGTGATGAGACGAGCGAATGGGAAGATATGTCCAGAAGGTCAGAGAAAATTTGCAACTATTCAATCAGATCCAGATTCAACAGATCGACAGGGAGCAGAATGCATACGCTGACGCTCTTGCAGGGGTAACTTTGACAACAGAAGCAAAGGAGCAAAGAACAATCAGCATCTAGAGCATGGACCAACCAAACATAGATCAACCGAAGCCAGCTTTGGTCTTTTTCATCATCCAATGTCCAAGCTAAATGGATCAAATCATTTCCTTTTTAAATGACGGCTCACTACTAGAAGATAAGAAGGATGCTCACCGTATAATTCACAAGTCGCCACGGTTCTGGCTGTGCATCCAACATTGGTAGAAGGGGTGTTGCAGGAACTCCACTCTGGCAGCTGCAGTGCCCACACAAGAGGAAGACCACTTGCACACAGAGCTATATCCCAGGGTTATTGGTGGCCGAAGATGATAGAAGATGGATAAGAAATCATCAAAAGATGTGACGCTTGCCAGAGGTTCTCCCCAATTATCTGACAGCATGCCGAATAGCTTATCCCTTTGATCAGTCCATGGACCTTCGCTCAGTGGAGCTTGGACATCATCGGCAAGCTCCCTACGGTACCCGACGGATTTAAATTCTTGATCACTGCGATAGACTACTTCTCCAAATGGTTTAAGCCAAATCTCTGGTCACCATAAAGGACAAAGACGTAAAAAGTTTTACATGGAAAAACATAGTCTCATGCTTTGGCATCCCCTACGCCTTCATCTCCGACAACAACACTCAATTTGTGGGGGAACATTTTACAAATTTCTGTGCTGAACATGGAATCAAGTTTTACAACTCAACTCCCCACTACTCCCAAGGCAACGGGCAAGTCAAAGCTTCAAACAAGACAATTGGCAGCGGAATCAAGAAAAGACTACAAGCAGTGAAAGGTAGATGGGTCGAAGAGCTCCCCAGTGTCCTGTGGGTTTACCGAATGACCTCTCTACGCTCCACGGGACAGACCCCATTTTCACTAGCTTTTGGCATGGAAACTGTCATACCTCTGGAGGCCAGACTACCAACCATTTGGACCAAAGCATTTGACGAAGCCTCCAATAGCACAGCAATAGAAAAGGATTTGGACCTGACCGAAGAAAGACGAGATTCGTCTAGGATCATACTAGCATCATACCAGTAAGGGGTGGCAAGAAATTTCTCATGAACGGTTCGGCCTAGAACCTTTAAAGTCAACGATCTTGTTCTAAGGAAGGTGGTTGGAAACAAGAAGAAAAATTCTGATGGTAAGCTCGCCCCCAATTGGAAAGGGACGTATAGAGTAACTAGCCAGGCAGGGACCAGAGCTTGTAGACTCGAAGGATTAGACGGCGTACCAATACCAAGACCATAAAATGCAACCAATTTGAGGAGATATTATCACTGAATATATTGTACTTCGGCCTACGACCCTTGGTTATCAATGACATGGTTGTTGCAAATTGAAGTCTCAAAAAAGTCTATCTTTCTATTCATTGGTATTGACGAAGCAGCACAATTGTCGTTCATCTATAAAATGTGCAAGCATCTATTTGGTGGCATTGCCGAAGCAACACAGTTGCCGTTCATCTATAAAACGTGCAAGCAGCTGTTCGGTGGCATTGCCGAAGCAGCACAGTTGTCGTTTATCTATAAAACGTGCAAGCAGTTGTTCGGTGGTATTACCGAAGCAACATAATAGATCCCAAAAATCCAAGGACCGAGGTTGTAATTCATTATAAGCCTATCCTTGGCTAGGGGGAGAAGGTCAACACAAAGCAACCAAATACAAGCATACCAAAGTTAAAAACTTAATGAAAATTCAGAGGTTTCTCAAAATACAAAAGGACCGATCACAAGTTGGCACGGACCAAAAAAGTACAGCAATAAACAAAAAAGAAGAAAAGGTCCCTCAGGCTTTGGCAACATGAGGATTGACAGCATCAGAAGCACCAGGAGGATCAGCCTCAGCATCCTCAGTAGCCGACGGCGCGCTGAGCCAAGCCCCACCAATGCAAGAGGCTGCTGAGAGAATGACACTGATTGATTCAGTATCATCTCTTATGCCAGTGGATACAAGGTCGCAAACCTAGCCCTTCTAAAATCACAAGTCTCTAATAGCAACAACCTATCGACTGTACTCCACCTCAGCCTCATCATAGCCCTTATTGTAGCCGATCTCCTCTACTTCGGCATCCTTCTTATCCTCCTGCTCTAGCTCGGCCTTGGCGCTCTCCACTTCGGCCTTCAAGCAGGCATTCTCTTCCTCCTTGCCCGTGAGGCTGTCTTGTAAGGCTTGCGACTTAGCAAGCAACTCCTCGCCAGAGCAACTTACCACTTCCAACTTCACGAGGCTCTCCTCGCTAGCCTTCCGAGCATCAGCTGAAGATCAGAGCATCTTGCCGATGCGCTCTTCAACACCAACTCTGGAAGACATCATCTATCAGAAAAACAAAAGCAATCTTAGATAAACCGATGACGTCGAATGACCACTACATGCACGACCAATCATATCAGCCGTAGGGCTGACCAATGACAGCATGCTACATAGACCTGCGTCACATCCTTCCAAGAGCGTAATCATTACTGGGACTACCACTTGTTGAAGTGACGTCTAGGCAGAGGCGCCAGTAGCGCAGAAAGCAACATGTAATCATGACCAAAAGTGACAGTTAGTAAGCTATCAGAGGCACAGACCCCCAGACAATTCAAGTGGTCCGACCGCTCCCTCTTCGGCACCATCACATCCCTTCGACTTCAAGTCAATCCCGCTTCGGTCAAGATGCCTCGACCAAAGGGGTTGAGGGGCTATTGTTAGGGGCCGAACCAAAAGAGAGGTCGGGGCTACAGGAAATCCAGCCTGAGGTCTAGTTCTCCAGGAAGAGGTCATGCGACTGAGGAAAAGAAGGACCGATAGAGGGAGTTCTCGGGGCCCACTTCAGCATTGAAGGTGTACTGCCCAGGACAGCTCTCGGCCAACGGTGTAGAGTACCGAAGGGTAACCCTTCAGCCAGACAACGTACAACCTCAACTACAGGGAAGATTCTTTTAGGGGACATCATCCCTGATTGCCCACACGTGGCAGACACATGCCTGACAGTGGAATCAGATTTTCGGGATTCCTGCAGCATGTCAGCCCACTTTTCAGCCTTCCAACCGCCCAATGTTGTCGGGCACCACCGCCCAATGTTTTTGGGTGCTGACCGGCCGCTCAGTCGCCCATGTGCACAGATAAGACAGGCGCTCTGTCCAAAGGTGTAGAATGGAGGCTCACTCGTGCCGAAACGCATACCAGACACTTACCGATGGTCCTATAAAAGGAGGAGAGCATTCCATATTTGAGGTACACTTTGTCTCCCAAGACTGAACTTTATCAAATTGCTCTCTCTCTCTCTAAAAGCCTTTGCTAACTTAATCATCGGAGGGTTTACTGGCAAAATTGTCGGTAGCCTAACGATTGTTATTTGTGCAGCCAAGTGAAGGAGTCAATCTGAAAGCAAAACCCCCACATGTGATATCCTTGCCTGGAAAATAATAAAAGACGGGTTAATTTTATTAAAATAAAATTAGGAGTTGAATAACAAAATGCTTGAAGTAAATACAAATTCATTTGGGAATATAAGTGGAAGTGCGTGTGAAATATACCAAATAAGTGTCTAATGAGTGTAGCCTATAACTAGTGTGTGAGATGCATGGAATAATATAATCTAAGAGGTATGCTTTTTAGTTTAGTAAAATAATAAGAAAGTTGTCCCCAAAACAAGTTAGCTCCCGTAAGTCATCTTTTGGCTAGAGTTCAAAAGTGGAATAGAAGGAGAAAAAGCTTGGGAATTCTATCTAAGGCTTGGGGTAAATGATCTTACTACAAAAGAGGATGTAATTCATAGATTCTTATGAGGAATTATAGGATTTTCAAAAGGTTTTATATAAAAATCTATATTCATTGAGTTTTTAGTATTTTTGGGGAGAATTTTGTATTCGATCTTATGTTTTTGTGTAATAGACCTTGGCAATATGTTTATAGGGGTTTATAGTAGTTGTTTGTGTGAAATTATAGGTTTTGGAGTTATAATTTGTCAAAAATTCGAGTTAGAATAAAAGAAGTTCGAACCAGAAATTTCTCCAATGGGTTCTATTCTTGGCATCAACAGTGTCAGATACTGGTATTAGATAAATGGCATGATACTGATATCTGGGAATGTTGGGATACCGATATCATAGAATTTTAAGATATCGGTATCTGGCTATATGACTGAGATACGAGTATCATGGAAATCTGGGATATCGGTATCATAGAATTTCGGGATATTGGTATCAGACTAAAAGCTGGGATACTGGTATCATGTTAAATACTGATACCGGTATCATGAGGGGCTGGAAAAACATACAAAAATAATGGAATATTTCCGAAATGATTGTGTCTTTAACTTATAAGAATTTTATTTTATATTTGCCTTAAATGACTTCATATTTGTATTAATATTTGAGTTTGATTTCAGGAGAAACATCTAAATATCTTCATTTGACAGCATCCAACACAAAGAAACTGACCTAAATGTGTTTGGTTAGTTTAAATAGTTAATTTAAAATTTGTTTCTTTACTTACTTGTTGGTTTGTAAGCATATGATGTAGGTTAGAATTTGTTTGATACGTGGAAAGAAATGTGAAAGATGATGCACCCTTAAATGTTGATAGTGTGTATGTGTGTGATAGCCAAAGGGCTGAAAATGTTGAATAACGTGTGTGTTAGCCAAAGAGCTTGAAATCAAGAGAACAACACGTGTGTAGTTACAGGGCTGATAAAAGAAATAGCCAAAGGGCTGAAAATGTTGAATAACGTGTGTGTTAGCCAAAAGGATGGAAATCAAGAGAACAACGCGTGTGTAGCCACATGGCTGATAAAAGAAATAGCCACAGGACTGGGAATAAAGAAATAGCCAAAGGGCTGGATATAATAAATAGCCACAGGGCTAGAAATAAAGAGCAAGGTGTGTAAGCCAGAGGGCTGATAATGTGTAAAGTGTGTGTGTGTAGTAAAAATTTCCAAAGGGCAAGAAGTTTTGAATAATGTGTTATTTAAGTGGGGCACACATTAGTTGGTCTTGATGACGCATCTACACGTTAGATTTATTTCTTATTAGTTGTTTCCTTTTACTTATTCTTTTACAAAGTTTATTTTAACTAATAAACTCCTGGGTTTTCTGTGATTTGTTTTACATTGAGAAATCCAGATTCTCAAGCTAGCTTGGAGGTATACTATAGAGTTAGAGTTAGAGCTTGGAGGGATCTTGTGTAACATTTTGGTATTATGTTAGTTGTATCTTTGTTATACATTTCAGTATGTTTATGTCAATCTGTATCTATAGTTTGAAGAACATTAGTTTTATTTGGTGGTCTTCTGGTTTGTTGGAATGAGTAAGCCAGTACATGTGTCTGTGGAATATTTGTACCATCTTGGTAACTTTTAGTTGTAGTTGGTGACTTTGAGTAGTTAGTGGTGTGGCTTTTATGCCAATATGGTATTTTCGGTTTATCTTACATCTTCGTGTCCACAGAATATAATAATTATTTTAGCAGAACGGAGTGTGACACCACATTAGTGTCACACCTTGGTAACCATGTAAACTAAATAAAAAGGTTAAAAACAGATTTATTCTTGTGATTACTTGTTGTTGCGCATTATACTACATCTTTTGGGTACTTGTGGTTGGTACATCAGATTATATCCAGTGACAACTTGTTATTGCGCTTTCGGTCATATACCATGGATTCTAATAGTTATGCTTTAGCCTTATATTCTATGGTGATTGTTGTTTATACTTCAGATTTTATTTCTGTTGTTGGAGTCTTGTTATCCATATGTATAACTTTTCATATCTAACAAACTCAAAGATTTCCTTGCTGTTGTTTTCTTTTATTTCTTGGAAATCCATATTAAGGAGGCTTACAGTTCAGGCCCACAATAGTTTCTTGGAGTTTTGTGGACTATGCTTGGTTGGAGCTAGCAGAGAAGTTGGCAGGTTTTGATGGCTAGTTTTATTCTAGTTTCTATTGAGTGGTAGTTGTATGTTTTTAGTTGGTTGTATGTCATTGTCAACGGTTCTTCTTTATAGAGATTTGTTTATAGTTATTAGTTAATCTTCCGTTGTGGTTTTATTATACGGTGGAGTTAAAGTTGTTATTGGTTTTGAGGAAAATAAATTGGGATGTTTTATCTATTTAGCCTTCATTGCTTGTGGTGTGTTGCGTTTCGAGGATTTTGGTATTTAATTTGCAAGAGTCATTCGATATTTTCTTTAAATAAAGGTTTATTTGGATTGGGATGTTACACAAATTTCGTTGGCTTCAAGTTCCAAGTCAAGAGGACATTTATAGTCAAGTGTGACAAGAGGAGGTTCTACTATTGCAAAAATGAGAGGCATCTTATCCACGACTGTCAAAAGCTCAAGGAGAACAAAGGTAAAGATAAATCAACCAATGCAACAATCGATGAGGATTCTCAAGGGGAGGTTGACGGCTCACCATCACCATAGGTATTGGAAAATCTCATTGGATTTTGGATTATGGGTGTTCCTTTCATATGTGTTCGAAGAGGAAACTCTTTGAAACATACATAACTACTAGCAAAAACACTGTGAAGATGGCCAACAATGCGACAAAATAGTGTTTTAGGGGATGTCATAGTGAGGTTTCTCATAGCAGGGAGGGTTATAATGTGGCTTTGAATGGAGTCAAACACGTGCCAGATCTCCAAACCAAAATAGATTCGTTCGGTATGCTTGTGTCAAGGGGATGCAAGTTCCAATCCAAAAGGAGGGTTCTTAAGGGAGAAAATTTTGTTTTGCAAGAGAAACTGATGGACACTCTACAGGCTTGATAGGGATATTTTTGCTGGGGAACAAAGTCAAGTAGTAGCAAGATGTACGAGTGGCATGCATGCGATGTATGTGCAGTAGATAGATTTATTTGTCTTATTTCTTAAATATCAGAAATTATAAATGTAAATCCTTTCATTACTTATGATTTTATAAAATGAAACTCTAGACTTTGTAAATGTTTTAAAGAAAGAATGCATGCTATGAATGTCATTCTTACTTATTGGGCCTATAATAAATGGTGGGAGTATTTGATTAAAATAGCATATTAAATGGCTTGTAAAATCAGGACATGACAACTTGGTATCAGAACATAGTAAGAATACTTTGGAACCATGGAGAGACATATAGTCTCTATGGGTCAGCATTTTCATTGTATAGCATTGGGCATAGTTGGGTGCTTGTGTGAAATTGATACATTACACGACATTGTATGTGTGGTGATGTGAGGACAATAGGTCTTTTTTGTTGCAATCATTCAAGGTAATAGTTCCTTCTTGTGGTTAGGAAGATTTCTATTTGTTATCCGATTTGAGGATTCTTTTGATAAATAAGATCATATTGTGCTTGACTCGTGCCATTTTATTCAAGAATGTAAATTTCCTTGAAATCTCATTGTTGACTCATCCTTGTTGTTGGAAGTTCCTTGAACTCCCTTCATTGAGTTTTGACTCTTTTTATGTTGAATTGGGGTTTGACCTATGGCCTTTAGTTGGAACTTTAATTTTATATTAAATGTTAGAGTATGACTCTCTTTTTGTTGAGGTTTTGTTGAGTGCCCATGTGGCCGTGTGGTTATGTAACGCCCGTCTCATTATGAAATATATTTTAATTCATTAATTGAATGAGATTAAAAGAATTAATAGAGTTTTGGGTACCTTGGAGTGAAATAGCATTTTATAAGCTAATTAGGTGTTAATTAGTAAATATGAAGTTATGTGGTGTAATTAGTGTATGTCTTAGTGATTATTGGATAATTTAGTGAGGGGTAATTGGGACTTAATGCCCAAAAATCTGATTTTTTTAGAGAAAGCCCTAGCCCCCCATTGTGTATGTAGGAATATTGAGAGAGGAGGGAGCATTGTAGAGAGAGAAAGAGGAAGAAGAGAGGAGAAGACTTGGAGTTCTAGAGAGTTCTCTCTCTCCCACCATCTTCATCAAGTAAGTATTCTATTCCCAAATTTTCGTAGTTGAATTCATGATATCGAAGTCAAGATCTAGGTTTTTATCATTTTCGGATTTTCGGATTTTGGATAGAAAACCCTTGAATTAGAAGCTTATAAGATGTTTAATGGCTTGAGGATTCAAGTATGTTGAACCCATATGAGTGAGGGATGCTTAGGTATGAGTGATTTTTGATGTATGGGAGGTTAGAATCGATTTGGAGAGATTTGGAGAAGAGTTGGTTCGTCAAAAATCGCCCAGAATCGGTCTCTGGTCGTGGGAGACCGGTCCCCCATACCACGGGAGACCGGTCCCCCATACCGCGGGAGTCCGGTCCCCGCAGGGCAGAAAGTTCACTGATGGGGGAGAGACCGGCCCCTTGAGCCATTGGAGACCGGTCCCTTAGGGAAAAATTCCAAAAACATTCCAAAATGTGCATCTTGTCGAGAGCTTTCTAACGCTATATTACAATATGCAATCAGAGTTGTGTAGCAAAAGTTATGCACATTTTAAGTACGTAGTTTTGTGGAGGAGTTTGTGGTATCCCTCGTGGATTTTTGGGATTATTTTGAGGATGGGTTGGGTTGTTGTTCGGGCATTGAGGATGATGTTAGGGGATGTTAATAATCAATATTGAGAAGTGTTTTAGAGTCTCTAGAGTATTAAAGACTCTTTGGAACGTCTTAAATTCCTAATTATATTTCCATTCCTTGTGTATGCCCTTATTTATTCATGGTTATCTCAGGGAGGTGAATTCCACTCTTTTTGTATCGCGTGAAGATATTATTTGCATCGTTCATATACTCGGTGAGTCTTGTTGGATATGATACTAGTGTTATACATATGCAAATCTAGTGATAGTTTCCTTTCATATGATTATTGGCTAAGGAAATAATGGATGTTGTATGAACGAGGTAGAGTGCGTGAAATACCTTATAAAGAATAACGGGTATATAGCGATGCATGTTGATTGAATGGAATAGAGCGTGACAAATACCCTATAAAATACACAGGTATATATGTGAGTGTATGGATGTAGCACCCTGACTTTTGGATGATTGCACACTTTCCTTTAATAGTAATTGCACTAAATTATGGGAATTGCATGGCATGTTGCATATGTATCATAAGCATGATTTTATGGCAATCATTGGTTTTCAAGTACAGGGGTTGTGAAATTGTTTTATACTCTATGTATAATTATTGGGAGAAATACTCCTTGAAATCTATACGTGGGACGTGTGGTAAATGATGGAAATTGATGGATATATGCCTTTATGGCCAATAGGGGGGAACGTCCCTTATTATTCTACAAGTCGAGGTCAATACTGTGGGTTGACGGCTTGTAAGTACTTGTCAAGGTCAGTGCTGTGGTCTGACGGCTTGTACTATATTATGTCGAGGTCAGTACTGCGGGCTGATGGCATAATATCTGATATGTCGAGGTTGTGGCTGCGGTAGAACAGCATATCATCAATGGGTCGAGGTCAATATTGCGGGTTGACGGCTCATTGATTTTAGGAGTTGTGGTTCCAAATTATTTTAAAAGAGAGATGTTAAAATGTTTTAAAAAGGGGTTGCAGTCCAAGTTTATATTTTATGAAAGAGTTTTGAAAGAGATGGTGAGAAGTTATGGTTTTATAACCTAAATCATGTCATGGCATATTTTCCCTTTTGTTTAATATTTTACAAAGTATTACGCATGGGATGCATTACGAATGGTGAGAGATTCTAGGGCATTCGGTCATTCATTGCAAGTTTAAATTCTTGATTGGTCTTAATCAAACTTCTTGCAATATTGAGAATACAAAATGGTATATTGAGTATACTTTGTGATACATTACAGGGCAGGTAGTACCTTACGGTACATTGAGTATCATTCGTAATACATTACAGGGAAGGTAGTACCTTACGGTACATTGAGTATCCTTTGTGATACATTACAGGACAGGTAATACCTTACGGTACATTGAGTATCATTCGTGATACATTACAGAGCAGGTAGTACCTTACGGTACATTGAGTATCCTTTGTGATACATTACAGGGCAGGTAGTACCTTACGGTACATTGAGTATCATTCGTGATACATCCGGATTGAGGAGCTTGGTTCGGGTCCACTACATTGCTTGGAGCTTGGGATTGGCTTGGAAATTTCTGACTTGGAGTAGCAGTGGTAGAAAAGACTATTGTCTTAGTCTCTTGTGGTATATAGTTACCTTGTATTTCAGAATTGT
>NMUG010012209.1:0-10424 GCA_002855965.1 Monotropa hypopitys
AGTGGCTGTGCTGGAGCCTACGTAGTCATACGACACAGTAGGACTTGCGACCTTCATTGCAGCGACCCGGCAAAGCTAGACGGTCGGTCTTCTGTGATGGATAGACAATTCAGAGCCATGGTGATGGACGGACATCATAATCCGGAGCCATGGTGTGGACGACAGGTTATAACCACGTCAAAGCGTGCGCCTGCTGGAGCCAAGGTGATGGATGAATTGCTTAGAGCCATAGGGCGGTCGGCAGGTTATAACCACGTCGAAGCGTGCGCCTGCCGGAGCCACGATGTTCTATCCTGAAAAGCAATGAAGAACACAGAGAAAGGAAGACAAAGAAGGGAATTTCATTGATTAAACGAAAATTGACAATTTTTACAGTGCAGGGGACCCGTTTGGCATTCTGCCGGATCATGGGATCATTGGCACGTCCTGTTCACCTTGGTTTGCCTGGCATGCATTGGGTCTGGCGGCCGGTGTCCTGCGCCGGTCGATCCATTTTTCTAAATGGCCCTGTCGGACCAGATGCTCCAGGTAAGCTTTGAATGACAGGCAGGAGGTTGTGAAATGTCCTCTCTCCCGGTGGTAAGAGCAGTAGGCCTTCCCATTGGGGTATCTTTCTCCCAGCTTGTGATCCGGTTCTCTGAAGAACGGCTCGTCCCTGATCTGCCGGAGGACAATGTAGATTGGCTCTGTGAAAATCGTGGTCTCCGCCACGTAGTCCTCCGGCTTCGAAGCCCTCCTGTCTCCTGTTTTCACCATGTTGACCTGCCTCCGGTTGTGATGAGCGGGGGCAGGTCGGGCCTGTGGGGGTCGGATAGAGGCACGCTCGGCCAACAAGTCCTCCAATTAACAAAATTTGTCAATCATCTGCATCAGATCGTCCATGTTCTCCGGAGGATGGAGCATGAGCTCCCGGAGCATAGGGCTTTCGGACTCTAAGCCCAACTTGAAGGAGGATGTGGCGACTCCCTGGTCACAGTTCTGGATGTCATTGTATAGCTCCCAGTACAGGTCGGCATATTGCCGGAGAGTCTCATCCGGTCTCTTCCGGAGGCTGATCAGAGAATCGACCTCTTTTTTCTGCTTGCCGCTTGTGACAAAGCGGGCAAGGAAGGTCCTCTCCAGATCCCTGAAGCTACGGATTGATCGGGAGAGGAGTTTGTTGAACCAGAGGGAGCCCAAGGTGCCAAGGCTCGTAGGGAAGACCTTGCATAGGACGACGTCGCTTGAGGAGTAGAGCGCCATGATTTGCCGGTAGTAGATGAGATGGGTGTAGGCATCGGTTTTTGGGTCATACCTGGTAAATTTGGGCAAGTTGAAACCAGGAGGGAGGACGGCCGAGTCGATGGTTCGGGAGAAGGGGGAGAGACTGAGCTGCTCCAGGCGAGCATCGACAGCCTGAAGGGCCTGCCTGGAGGGACGCTCGGCATGGTGGTCCCTTCAGTGGCGCCGATGCTCCCTTTGGTTGTCGTCAGAGACCGGAGAGTGGTGCCGGTGCCTTTCTTCTCGGTCGCGATGTCGCTTTTCCCTTTGCTGACCGGAGTCCTCTATTTCTGGCCAGAAGTCTTGCGGGTGGACCTCAACAAATTCCCCCCCCCTTCGTAAATGTAAAGAGGGACAGACTCATGACGCTTTGGACGCCTGTCGTTGCCGTCTGAGTGGTCCGTCGGACACTCTTGCCCTTCGGCCACTCCTTTTCCCTTGCGCTCTCTATCTTCCCTTGATTTGCGCCTCCGCCGCTGTCTTGAGGATCGTGAGGCAGAGGCAGCGACGTTGGCGGCCCGAGCCACCTGTTCCCGAAGCTTGGCGATCTCCGCGTCTTTTTCTTTCAACATCCGGTCCACGGCCGCAACATAGGCCGATCCTAGCTCCGGCGTAAGGCCGGTCGGAGAGGAAAATAGCCCCACAGAAACATGCTGCGGGGGAGGAAGTGTCGGGTCGATTGGAAGAGTGGGGTCCTGGACCACCTGCGTAGTGTTACCGTCTTCCATGAGGGTAGCTAGAGAAAAGGGCAGACAACTGATTTTCATAGACACTGGTGCTAAGGTCCCACCGTGAACGCCAATTATGGTGACCTGGTTCTGCCGGAGGGTTCTCTGGGACGGCTAAGTCTTCGGATTCTGGGAGTCGGCTACGACCGGGTTCTCGCGTGGTCCCTGCAAACAAACAAGGGGGGTCCTCCTGCTTGGCTCCTGCGAAACAAGGATTAGTGCCCGCCGGTGGAGTTTTACCAACGGGGCCTCCGATGCTTAAGTTAGAACTGTTTGGACAGGAAGAAGTAAAGCATAAAATCGGAGGAGGCCGGACGGTTAGCGGTCGGGGATCTCCACTCAGGATCAGGACCAGGATCCCGTGAACAGTACCCATAAGGGGTATTTATAGGGGAATGTTGTCTTGGGGCTCACGAATATTGAGTGAGCCGCACGTCGAGGGCCCGCGGGTGGGTCTGGACTGTTGGTGGACCGGGTTGGACCGTACGGACGGGGAATCTCGGATGGATCCCTGCGATAGTGACATGAGGGTAGTCCTCCGGACGGTCTGGCTCGTTTGGCGGTAAGCCGAGAGCCGCGGCAAAGTGTCAAGGGAGGGCGCCTGTCCGGACATTGGTGGTCGGTCAAGGCGCAAGCCCTTCGGACCTAAACACTTAATGGTCGGCGCCCTTACACTTGGTTTTGTGAGTCACTAATGGTCCGGACGCTGATGGTCGGACATGCGCCAGACGTGGACAGTCTGTATGGCCGACTCGTTGGGGATGTGTTTCTGCGATATTTTCCTTCCAAGGCGTGGGTCCGGTCACCACACACACAATCACCTTTTGCATCTTCCTAAATGTGCTTATTTGATGTCAACTCAAAAGAATTTGTCTGAAAGTCAAGCTATGAACATTGATTTAGCTAATGTTGCTGGGTTGCCGCTCAAATTATCACACGATCTTTTTAGTGCACAATCAAGAGGAAGAGAATTTATAGGATTCTTGTTAGAGGACCACAAAACCTACTTGCGTGGTAAAAGACAAAGAGACCGACAATATGGTGAAGCTGGGGCTTTGTTGAGATATTTTCAACAACAAGCTATTGACAATCCCTATTTTTACTATGCAATTCAGCTTGACATCGATGAGATGATAACTAACATTTTTTGCGATGACCATCAAATGATAACAGATTATGGAGTTTTTGGAGATGTGTTATCATTTGACACAACATTTCGAACAAACAAAGAGTATCGACCATTAGGTTTGTTTACGGGCTTTAACCATTTTTGCATGGCGGTAATTTTTGGTGCTGCGTTGTTATATGATGAAACCATGGCTTCATTTGAGTGGTTATTTCAAACATTTTTACAAGCAATGTCGGGAAAGAAGCCTGCCACCATTTTCACAGACCAAGATCAAGCAATGGCTAATGCGATTTCTCAAGTCATGCTCGAGGTTAGTCATGGATTGTGTACTTTTCATCTTATGCAAAATGCCTTGAAACATTTGGGGTACTTGTTCAGAGATGATTCAGATTTTAGTAAAGATTTCACTGCTTGCATTTATGCTTATGAGGATGAAAATGAATTATTTGAAGCATGTGATTCTTTGATTTGTAAGTACAAATTGGAGAACAATTCGTGGATGAAGCAAACTTGGGAAGTGCAAAAGAATTGGGCACATGCATACACGAAGTGGTCATATAGTGCGGGAATGAGAAGTACCCAACTTAGTGAGAGTTTGAATGCCAAATTAAAGAAACACTTGAAATTTGACCTCAATAGTGTTGATTGTTTTACACATTTCAATGAGGTTTTTATTGATAAGAGGTGCAATGAACGAGAAGCAACATTCGACTCTAGGGAAAAGTTGCCAAGAATGAAGTTTAAAAGTTCACCCATGTTAATCCAGACTTCTAAGTTGGACACACCTGCAGTATTTGAATTGTTTCATGCCCAATTTGATTTTCCCTTGCTTGTCAAGTGAAGATGTTTTATGAAGTTGGAGGAGAATTTAGTGGCTTGATTGAGAAGCTTGGACAGTGTAGAGAATATGTTGTGGTTGGTAATGTGAAATTGAATGAGGTGGGAGGTAAAACTTGTCAATAATTATGTTGTAGCTGTCGAAAGTTCGAAAGTTTTGGAATTTTATGTTGTCATGCAATAAGAATGCTCCAACAAATGAATATTATGGAAATTCCAGACACATATGTTTTGGGACGATGGAGGCTAGATGCAAAGGGTTGTACATTAGAGGAACACAATGTCATAAATAATGAGGAAGATCCTAAGCTGGTGATAGCAACACATTTCAGGAGTCTTTGTCCGAGGATGGTAAATTTAGCAGTCCGATCATCGGAACATGATGCAACATACAAGTTGGTGGATGAAACTATTAGAGATTTGTGCAAGAAAGTGGATAACATGATCATTTCCTTTGGTGCTTCAAGTAGCGGGGGTCACGTGGACATTGAGTCAGGTGTCATTGATCCTAATTTACAGCGAGCTAAGGGCTTGAAAAAGAAAGTCACTGCACTCAAAGGTCGTGTTAGACTAAAGCCTTGGCATGAGAGGATCACAAAGAAGAAAAAAATTGTTCAACACTCTCGTTTTCGTGAGGTATTTATTTTACTTCAAGTATTGTCATCAAGTTGTTCATACTTTTTACTTTGTGCAATACTTACATAAATTTTACAACCTCTACATGGTATTGAAAAATCAAGGAACCTACAACTGTGCAGAATTCATCTTCATTTCAACCACGTGTAAGTTATTCATTTGTGTTGAGAATATATGTCTCACATATGGTGCTACTTGTTTATAATGTAACAATGTTTTATGCATTAGGGTATTGAGATACTATATTATTCACAATTGATGATGTCTTCTGCAGGAGCATCCTATAGTCCACAACTTACTCAGGTATTTGCTGATGTTCTCCATTGGTTAAGATAAGCTAAGTTAATAACAAAGGTGCTGAAGTGCTACAGATTGGATGTTGTTCTGAATCCAGTGTTGTTGTGTTTATATTCTAACACCTTTTCTATCTTTTTTAAGGGAGCAACATCTGATCAAGCGGGACACATTTTCATAAATCAAGTGCATCGCAATGGAATTGAGGTTGAGTCATTCCTCGACAATGATAAAAATTTGGATTTGTTTTGTAATTCGCAATCATCCATACAAAATTAGATATGTGAGGGATTGTTTTTTACTGTCAACTATTTTTTTTTGTGCATGAAAAAAATTGTGTTCATTTCTATTGTATGCAACAGTATTTTGAATTTTTTGGGTTATTTTGCATAAACAATGTACACTAGTGGATTTTTTTGATGTTCACTACGTTAATTTTAGGAGCCAAACAGTGTGCAAGTTGAAGTAATTTTTTTATTCCAAATATTCATCAAAACTACATCGTTTTAAATTGTCTTTGAGGGATAGCAGGTCACCCGAGTCGCTAGAAACCCTAATAACGCTCCTGCTCGCTTCCCATTTTGTCCCGAATAAATTTTAGATTGCTAAAACACAAACACAAACCTTCTCCTCGCGGTGATGGAGTTTCTCCCAAAATACAAACCCTCGTTGCCCTGCCTCCGCCTCCATCATTGCCTCTGCCTCCATCATTGCCTCTGCACCACATCTCTACCTCTCTCTCTCTCTCTCTCGCTCGCTCGTATACTCCCAGGGTTTCTCCAAAAAATCAATCGCTATCACCTCGTCGGCTCCTCCATCATCACCATCGCATTGTATCTCCTCCATCATTGTCGTAGTGTCGTCTCTCCATCAGCACTTGAATGATAGTGATTTCTAGTGATTTCAGATTTGTATCAGATACAACACTTGTTGTGATTTCAGATTTGTATCAGATACGCTCTTTTCACAGTTTCAATCGAAGGGAGAGGGAAGAGTTGTGGTGTTAGATAACATAGACGATGGAAGACACAGAGACGTTTGCATTCCAGGCGGAGATCAATCAGCTGTTGAGTCTGATCATCAACACTTTCCACAGCAACAAGGAGATATTTCTCCGTGAACTCATCAACAATGCCTCCGATGTAAGCCTCTCTGTGATACTCCGATCCTAGAAAATATTAAATAAAAATAATTAATTAAGTGAATATGAGCCTTAGGAATTTTTGTGGAATTTTTGGTATTTATCCAAACCTCGAAATTATAAAATATAAAGAAGAGATTTAATCAGGGGCCTAAATGAAAGAAAAATAAGTTTAGGAGTCCGAATTAAAGTTGCCGACCAGTTGATGGTCCGGCCGAGCTATTGCTGAGCAGTAGGGATCTGGTTTAGGAGTCCGGCCAGGTGGAGGTCCGGCCAGTTCGGATGATCACTTGGCAGTCTGGCCAGGTCAGCTCGGACGTGGCTGCGCGGCCATGTGGGCAGTCCATCTGGACAGCCATCTGTCAGATAGAGACAAAGGTCCTGAGTGGACTGACGTCACCTTCCATTCCCGGTGGAAGGAACGAAATTGAGCGGCTGGTGGACGTAGGTCGTCAGCCTAGAGGCCTAGGCTGAGCGGCCGGTGGGGCCTATTCCTTGTGAGTGGTGCCGTTGGTCTGTCTTCCAACGTCCGGATATTTTATTCTCATCTCAAACTCTATAAATACCGAACCATTTCATTCCTTTTTGGTTACAACTCCAACTTGAAAGAATCCAGACCTTCTATCTCTAGAAATTGTCCAAAGCATCATTGTTCGGCAGAGCTCTGGACTCTACTCCAGGAGCTCGGCAGCCCAGACCTTGTACTCGAAGTGCTCGGCAAACCTTCTTCCGTACACCTCCACTTCAATTTGTTGTTCGGTAAACCTTGGTCGTATAACAAATCTCTTCAGAACCATTGTTCAAACTCCGATCAGACTTGATTCACTTCGGCAATTCATTCAGACGACCAGTTTTGCTTCGGCAAGGATTGTACCAGTTCGGCAAGACCTTGTTCGTGTCAGCACCTGCTCGGCAAACACATTTCCAGTTTGATCATCCTTCCTTCGGCAAATCAAGCTTCGGCCAAAGGTATAAAATGCTAACTTATCATTTTCTATTCGGCAAAGGCCTTAGATATCAAATTATTGTTCGGCAGGCTTAAAGTCAAGTCTACCCTTGGCAAAATCTGCTCGGCAGACTCACTCGGAGTCTTCCCGTATACTATTATTGTCCCTCACGACCGTAGCTATTCAGCTCGGCAGAGTTTGTGCTCGGCCAAGCCATTTAAAGCATTGTTTCTGCTCGGCAAAGCTAGCGTTCGGCTAAGCTTATGACCAGGTCACTATTTAGTTTGGCCAAATCATTTGTCAATCCGGCCGCACTACTTTGCTCGTACAATTGATTGACCATCATTCTGACCAAAGTAGTTGTGCTCGGCAGAATTCAACCGTTCTTTGACTATATCAGCTCGGCAACAACTCTGGTTGCTCGGGAAGTACCCCAAGTTCTCTTAAACAGGCCTCCGGTCATTTTCGACCAATCACCCGACTAAAACCATAAATTGAAAAACCTATGTTTTTTATTCTGATCGGATGTTGTCCGGACCTTAGGATGGCAGTTCGGCAACCAAGCCAACCGGCTGTGTTTCAGCTCGGCAATAACCCGACCGACCTAGTAATAGAAGGTCAGCTCAATCTAAGTAGATTGACACCCCTAGAAAGGCTTGCAACTCCTTGGAAGAGTTATCCTTGGGTTTTGTTTAAATCTGCCTGGACCATGGGAGCTCGGCAATAATCCTTCGGCAATGCACCTTAGGCAGAAATCTTTGGATGACCAGTAGTGTTTGGCAGTAAGCCTTCGGCCAAGCTTAAGTCTTCGGTAGACTTGAGCCTTCGGCCAAATCAGCTCGGCAGTGTGTGTTAAGGCTGAATTCTTGTTAAATAATAAATTGTAAATTTTATCCAGATTTGAACCAGTAGGAGAAGAAGAAGAGATAGAAGTCTAAGGATCCTATTTAGGTGAATTTCTATATGCTGCTCTACTCGTACTTTTCAGTGCATTTCCTTTGAAACTATACTTGTGGTTATTAACCCAAAATGATATGTTATTTTCAAAGGAAGATTTCGAAAGAATGGATTATGCACAAATTCTTTTACCATGGACGAACAAAACTGTTTTGTGGAAAATCCGTACGACAAGGATTTATAATGAATTAAAGAGAGCGAGAAAATTGAAATGGAGATGAAACGGAAATGAAATGTGCCTACAATGACAGCATGACTTTGAGCCTGTTATTTACATGCTTATACGACAGAAGCATAAGGCCTACAAAATGTTTATACGATAGAAGCATAAGTTACAATGATCATCAAATATGCTTATACGACAGAAGCATAATATTGGAAATCTATATGCTTATACGACACAAGCATGATGCTACTATACGCTTATACGATACAAGCGGAGGCATGGATGTGAAAAGTATGAATGCTCATACGACAGGAGCAACAAAATGGTTGAACTCTGAAAAAAATACACTATGAACTACAAGTTGGCATAAAATCAAAGCAAAGGAAAGTTGTTATAAAGCATTGTTATTACTATTGAGCCTTTGAGCCATATTTGCTTGCGAAACTAATCTTGCAGGGAACTTTGTGAATCCATGAAACTTGTACTGCAGTATGTAGAAATTCACTCTAGCTTTATAGCTTATGCGTTTTCTAAAACCATTTTCAGGTCAGAATGAAGAATGATGAGGCAGTGTATGTTTAGATATGTTTTTGGATATCTGTTCATTGTACCCTTTTGATGTATTGGCTATCTTTTAAGCCCTATGATGTAACCCTGGGAAATTAATGAGAACATCTATATCACTACTCTGGTTTTTGTTCACACACTTCCGCATATTTATATTGTTAAGGAATTCTTCAACTCTTTTATCTAGGCCTTTAGCGAGCTTGCTCGTTGGCCGGTCATGGACTCATTCCGAGATCGGGATGGGTTGTGACAGAAGTGGTATCAGATCTTGAGTTGATGAATTTCTGAACAAACCAGAGCCAGGAAGCAAGGCACTCACTTAGAAACACAAATGAATTATATTGAGGATGCATGCTTATACTATGAGTTTTGTAGCTATGTCTAGCAGTGACTCCGATCACGATGGCTATTCGAGTGACGATTCCGACAATCATCCTTAGGATGGACTAGCAGAAATATTTCCTTTGGAAGGAGAAGCAACGGAGGCAAGACTCCTTGAAGATGCTGCCCTTATGGCTTGTGGCATTGCATCACAGGTTGCCCATGCAAACATACATCTTTTTGAGGCTCAGATTCGAGCTATAATTGACTATCGTCTTAGGCTGAGGGAGCAAGCTTGTTCTGTGGCGAGAGAATGGATGCCGCAATGGAGTATCGACGAGATTTATATGGTGCCCCTGCATCATCTAGATGGAGAAGAGGAGGAAGAGGAAGACGAAGATTCAGATCCTGAGGAGAATATTCCCGAGGTAGAGGAAGAAATAATAATGGAGGAGACAGAACTTGAAGATGACCTACCAGTAGTAGATGGCCTAGTTGACATACTACTTGGGAACCCCGATTTCGATGATAACTTAGAAATAGCTTATCAGGAATGGATTTATCCCCCTTATGATTGGTCTAGTGACTCTGACAGCGAGTGATGCATTATTAGTTGCTATATCCGGAGTATTTTTGTTGTGTACCGGACACAATCATGCATCTATGTTCTAAGTATTATGCCATATGTATTCCCGACTTTTGATTAAAGTATTTTCTATTCAGAATGGTTAATACACGAGCAATGGGTCAAGAGCGTTACGAAATTGATGAACTATGCAACATGGTGCAGACGTTGGCCAGAACTGTCCAAGCTCAGCAGGCAACGATCGAGCAAATACGACGACAACCGGAACCTGTGGTCGAACCACCGGCAATTACTGAAGATGAAGAAGTTAACGCGGCTCAACAGATTCACAATGTGACAGCTGTGAAGGAGTTCCTTAAACTCAAACCCCCGAATTTTCCTGAAGGAATGGATCCAATCAAAGCAAACGAATGGATTGCGGAGCTAGAGAAGAATTTTCACCTTCTACGATGCACGGACCTGCACAAAGTCGAGATTGCGTCGTATCTGTTGGTGGGCGAGGCCAATAGATGGTAGAACTTGAAGAGCGTTACTGAACCCAACATGTCATGGGAAAGATTTCTGGAGAACTTTTGTGAGAAGTTTATGCCTCGAGCGATGCAGAACGCAAAGCGAATGGAGTTCAAGAACCTGAAACAGAGAGGAGCAATGACTGTAGCTGACTACGAAGACGATTTCACAAATCTTGCTGTTTACGCGCCATACCTAGTTGCGAATGATGAAATGAAGGCTCGGAAGTTTGAAGAAGGGCTCAAGCATGAAATAAGGAAGATCATGCGTCCTTTTCAGCTACCTTCGTATGCTGAAGTTCTAGACAGAGCTATCTTGGTGGAACAAGATGTAGATGAATCAAGA
>NMUG010012210.1:0-10424 GCA_002855965.1 Monotropa hypopitys
TCAATCAAATGACACAAATTACTTCTGGAATTTAGATTCCAAAAGGGCAAAATGATAAATTAATAAGAGTTCAGAAAAGTTTTTTGTCATTCTCTGTCGACAGAGAAGAAATAGAATTAGAAATTATGAATATAAACTTGTATAATCATTGGAGGATTCTAATTAAAAAATTATTGGAAAATACCAATGAAAATACAAAAAGAAGCATAAAGCAAAGGGCAATTAATTATGTAATTTTGGGTGATGGCTTATTTTGAAAATCATCAGATGATGTGTTATTGTTTTGTATTACACCACCCCAAACAATGACAGTAATGAGTGAAATACATGAAGGAATTTGTGAATCACATTAATCAGGTGAGAAAATAAAATAGTTGATTAAAATGTAATGCTCGTCCCCTTATTTCATTTAAATATTTCTTTTGAATCTTTAAGCGTGAATTTTAGTAAATTATACTAATCCTAGAATGTATCTTTTGAATTAAATCGCATGTTAGTGCATTTTGTGGATTAGTGTAATTGTGAATCTCTTACTAGAATCATGAGTAATATGAGGTGGACCCTAGAGTTAGACAAAATGGGCGGCAACGCCTTGACGTGTGGGTAATAAGGAAGTTAATTGTGGTGATGTTGGGAAAGTTGATATATCTCCCAAGTCTTAGGAAACATTTTTGGTGTCAAACTCGGTGCGGTTGTGGGATAGCCTTAAAGTGTCAAATTAATGCCTAGGAGGTTGGGGAAGTGTTTGGGTTTGAGTTAGGGAGGTTGGGTGTCAAATTTAGGAGTTTGAGAGAGGTTCCAGGTCCCTCGTCCGAACCATGTTTGGTCCCCGCTCGGACGAGCCAATAGCAAGTTTGGCAGAAATTTTCGAAGTCGGTCGTCCAGACTAGGGGTGGCCCTGTCCAGACGAGGAGTGGTGGTCCAGACGAAGGTGATGCTCGTCTGGACGAGTATCGGCAAAAACTAAAAATTTTAAGGGTAATTCGGGGTTTTTGTCACACAAATGTTTTCCTATACCCTAAATCATTTTTGGAGCCTCACACACTTCATTTGGCAGCCATTCTTCCTCTCAAGCCCTTAAGAGCAACCTTAGAGAGACAGAGGGAATCCTTGGAGAAGAGAACTCTATTGATGGAGAGACTTGAAGATCTTGGAGGATTGGACTCCCCTTGGTTCCTAGCATCTTGGTAAGTCCTCTAACTCCTTACATTGAGATGGATTTCTTCCTCCCTTGTGCAATGAGTTTAGGTTTTATCCTTGTATTTTGCTCTTATGTAAGTATGTATAGTAGTTAAGGAAGATCTACATGTTTTGTAAATGAACTTGTATTGGAGAGACATACTTCCTAAGGAAACCCATATTTTTTATTTTTATGAAAGCCCTAGGTTGGTGGTGGTTCACGTTTTAGGTGTATTGTAGGGATTTAGGGAAGGATTGAAGTACCTTGGGATTGTACTCAATGGTTCATGCCTTAGGAATTTTGAGGCTAGGGATTTCTATACACACATATATATATATATATAAATATATACATGTAAGTTATGGGATTTGGGGCTTTTGTCCCCCTTTCCTTGCCATGAATCGAATTCACATAAGTTTGGGCTTAAGAGTTGATTTGGTGAAAATTTTTGTTCATATAAGGATTATAGACTTTGGAGGTGAGGGTTTTTCCCCTAAAATGATGCATCTCTTATTCAATTTCCTTAATTTTTGTTATATGTATTAAATTGTGTAATTGTGACAGGGAAGGACTTAGCAAATCAAGACACCAGAAGTAAAAGGTGAAAAACAAATTCTAAGCATCAAAGGTGAGTGTACGAGGTACCTATTTCAATAGTACAATTTTATTTCTTGTATTAAAAGTGGACTGCTTCGGTCATTTACTTAAAGGTGGGCTTCAGCCAAAATGTTTTGGTTTTGAAAAGAAAAGGGCTTCGGCCAAATGTTTTGTTTTTCAAAGAAAATGCATAGTTTATGAAACTTGAAATATTTCATCTCACACTCTGGTTTCCTTGTTTTTGTGCTTGGAAATCAGGTATCGGGGTTAGCAGTCTACTACGAGGCTTAGTGTTTGGCATCCCTTCTTTAGACGGGATTTTTGGAGGAGGTGCAACGGTGGAGTGGAGTGTTTAGATATTGTTTTGTTATTTCCGAAATTTCATTAGGACATTGTACTTGAGTTGTTGAGACTAGTCATTGAGGGACTTGTTACTCCCTCCTCTTGTTTCATTGTTTCGACTATGTATGCATAAGGTTATTATTTAGTTGTATGCATTAGACCTATCTTTGGTTATTTGGAAATTGAGGTAATCATTGTGTATATAGAAAAAGAGAAAAAAAATTATTTCCATTGGTTAATTAGGTTTGAGATATTACAACTTGGTATTAGAGCTTAGGTTGTAGGTTCCGTGTTAGGGGGTCATGTTTGGTAGTAGTATGGCACTTGAGTGCGAGTTGTTGGAGAGCGATGTGATGGGTGGTGGTATTCCTATGACTATTATGTGTGTCCTTGGGCACTCATGTGACTATCCTTTAGGTCCTACTAAAAGAGCGCCTGATCAACGTTATCTTCTGATGGAAAGTCGTGGGAAGTCAATTGGAAAATCATAGTATAATGGAGTACCGGGGGTTAGAGTGGTGGATAGAGGAAGGTTTAATAGTGGACAATAGAATGTCGGGTCATGCATGTAAGGTGTTAGAGTGTTCTGACTAACGCGTGAGTTTTATATCTGATGCCTATTTCCACCATGTTTCTTTTCTAAGTGTGTGATAGAATAATAAATGGGATGCAATAATCAAATAGTTCAAAAAATCATCCAATTAAGGGAGATGTGGATTGCTTAATATTAGTGATAAACCAAGGGACAAAAGGCCAAGTGACGCATGTAATTGGTTAAAGTACATGTTTGGTTATGACTGTAAAGATTTTTAAAGGATATATTCTTATGAGTTTGGGCGAGTGGTGATAACTAGTGAAATGGCAAATTGGGTAATAGGTTTAGAGAAAAGTGGTGATGTTTTGAATTTAATTGTTAACCAAATGGTGATAGGAATATCTTATGATTTTATAAAGGGTGAAGTATTTTATTGGTGGAGAGCTAGGTGACATCAATCTCAGAATGAATGAGTTGTATGTCTCCGTTGTAGTGAAGAGGATATGTAGTATTTTGGTGTTCAAAGGCAGCAGGTGGCAACCAAGAAGTAGCAAGGTGATGCGGGAATGGTAATATGAGTGAGAGAAATAAAGAGGTAGGTATTGATCGACAATTGGGTATGAGAGATCCAAGGTTTCGTAGGAGATATCTCAGTTGTGTAGTTCCATATGATGGATGAGAGTATATGCTAAAAAGACTCGAGGGTTCCAGTGTTCAAGTGCAACAAGTACGGACATAAATGGCTCAATATTCACAACAACGGAATCAGTTCCAGCAGCAATTGCAGGGATTGTGACAAGTGGTGCAGTCAGAAGTGAAAAATGTATATTTTTATTAATGCGGAAACTTACATTTGAAAAAGGTATTACAAAGTATACATATCATGATAAATGGTATAGGAGAATTGAATCACAACTGTTATGAGCTAGTAAGGCATGAATACAAAATTCTAAGTTTGTAGTTGGGCGTAGTGTAGAACTGATGCAATTGGAGTATGTTTTTAAATCAAGACTAAAAAGAGGTTACGATAGGGTGTTAGCATATGTTAGCATATGTGTTGGGGAAACTTAAAAATTTGCGATTTTATCCCTCGATTGTTAGTAGGTGCAAATACTATAGAAGTTGGATTCTTAACCTTAGTGGTACTGTTTGGAGCTTGTCACCTACGTTAATGTAGTGTAAGGGATGTTGATGGTATCTTGAGGACATTCCTATGGTGAGAATTATGGTGAGCAAATCCTTCTGACTTGCTTATATTCTTTTGGAGTTATAATTTGGTTAAAAACCTCGGCATATTCTTCACTTAGATAGAGAAGTTGGGCGATGTTGTGGAAATACGTATTTCAGAAGTTAAAGGGGAATGCTGTACTGGTTTGTGTCAATTTGATATCTAGTAGACCTGAGCAATGTTGTGGGTTATGCCACCTTTAGTAGGGGAAATTGGCGTAAATCCTAAAATAGTAATTTGAAATTTTTTGTGAATTAAGGAAGGCGAGTTTATGATTCGTCGGTGAACTCTCGAGATTTGTACAATTGTTGGTTATAAATTATTGAGGATGTTTTAACAAAGGCTTGTATTGTGTAGATCCCGAGTTCGTAGCGAGAGATATAAGTATCTGTTGCTGGCAAGAAGGTTTTCTTGTTATATAAAGGAAGGATTGGTGCATATCCTAGTGTTGGTAAGGTTCGGGAGAAGGTTGTTGTTTTGGTGACCTAGGGTAGAGTAGTGACCTTAAAAGTTGGTTAGCAATTGGTAACTTCCATTTCTAGGGAGAGTTGGAAGGTTTTGGAGTTAAGAATAAAGGATGTTGAGTGATGTAGGTAAGAATGATGTCTTAATAAGTTGGATTCAGTGTCTACTGGGGTTCCTTAAGAAAGTTAAAAGGGATTCAAGTAGGTTTGTATGCTAAAACGAGGATTGATAACCGTCTTTTAGATGTTAAGCATGATCTTATGATCGAGGCAAGGAATTATAGATATTGAGAGTTGTGTTATTGGATCGAGTAGTGGTTAACTTTTTTAGGAAATGGTAAAAATTTGTAGTTGGATGCATTTGTGTCATAAAGTTAAGTATCAAGCCTTGAAGTCATCCTTAGAAATTCGTTAACGTAGAGTGATAAGAAGGCATATGGTTATTAATTCTTGGGGTGAGATTTCCTGGAGCTGGAGTAATATTGTTTCTTGATGGAAAACTTTGTGATTGTTGAACGGGGACACAATATGTATTTTTGTGTTCTCTAGATGTTGAGGATTTGTGGGTAAGGAAATGGGTTAAAGAGGTTACTCGGTGGCATGGTGTATTGATGCCTATGTTAGTTCTGGCAGGTTTGGGTAATATTGAGATTTTGAGGTTGGTTTACAACAAGTTTCAAGTGCATTTTCAAAGTCCGTCATAGATTGGAATTATCACAAGAAGGGCGATTAGTGAGTTTCTTGCGAAACATAGGGTTGGTAAGGTGAGGAGTGATTGTTTTTCTGAAAAGAGTGGGATAACTTATCAATATTGATTTGGATTAGTGTGTGGGAACAGTAGTGGAGTAATTTTGGAGATAGTTTCTCTTGGAAATGTTATGATAGAGTGTGTGGAATTTGTTGAAAAAGAGTTCTAAATCAATGTTTGAGGCAATTACATGTTTAAGTTCCAAATTCAAACATAGTGGTCAAATAGTATTAACCCTTAAGAGAAAAAGATGTTAGATAAGAACGAGTGCTTAGGTAAACATTCATGTGACTAGCATTGAAGTTTGGGTTTCATGCTTTATGTTGAGATTTTAGAGTACTTGGCGTCGAACCTTGAATATTTCCAGAAATTTTTTATCGCTTTTTCTATCATAGCTTGGTACGAGTTTATAGAAGGTATTTAACAACTAAAGTAGGTGCGGGGATTTGGTGTGTTGGATTTCAAGGAGTCTGTAATGTTCTGGTCATGTTTTGGGTTGTCGAGTATCAATGGTTGCCGAAATAGTAATTGGAAATGGCTCCTTACGAAGCCTTGTGTGGTAGGAGAGTCATGATTCCTATTTGATAGAATAACATTGGTAAGAGTCAGAGGTGAGTCTGAGCTCAATTCAAGTAGATGCTTTGATCGTCAGGTTTGTTAAGAAAAGGTTAAGGATAACTTAGAATCTTCATCAGAATCATATAGTCAATAGTCGTTTTGAATTGGAAATTGAGGATGAAATCACTTTCCTTGTGGGAATCTTTATGGAATGATATGTTTTGTTTCTATGGAAAAGGAATTTTGTACAAAATTAAGTTTAGATCCTTGAAGTTGAGAATTTAGTAAAAGGGAAGCCTCTTTCGATTTGGCCTTACCCGTGAGATTAGTAGGTATTATTTGGCATATCTCGTTATAATGTTCCACTAGTTTTGAGAGGATCATTCTTCGTATTAAGAGCTTGAAACATTTTGGTTGATGGAGAATTTCTTTTAGGGGAGAGAGTTTTAGTGGTAAATATTCTTTCATAAAATCCTTAATTTTGGAGATAAAATTTCCTAAGAGGGGGTGAGTTGTAATGTCCGTCCCCTTATTTCATTTAAATATTTCTTTTGAATCTTTAAGCGTGAATCATAGTAAATTATATTAATCCTAGAATGCATATATCGAATTAAATCACATGTTAGTGCATTTTGTGGATTAGTCATAATTGCAAATCTCTTGCTAGAATCACGAGTAATATGAGGTGGACCCTGGAGTTAGACAAAATGGACGGCAACGCCTTGACGTGTGGGTAATAAGGAAGTTAATTATGATAATGTTGGGGAAGTTGATATATCTCCCAAGTCTTAGGAAACATTTTCAGTGTTAAACTCGGGGCAGTTGTGGGATAGCGCCTTAGAGTGTCAAATTAATGCATAGGAGGTTGGAGAAGTGTTTGGATTTGAGTTGGGGAAGTTGGGTGTCAAATTTAGGAGTTTGAGAGAGGTTCCAGGTCTCTCGTCCGGACCATGTTTGGTCCCCGTCCGGACGAGCCAACAACAAGTTCGGCAAAAAATTTTAGAGTCGGTCATCTGAACCAGGGGGTGGCCCTGTCCAGACGAGGAGTGGTGGTCCGGACGAAGGTGATGCTCGTTTGGACGAGCATCGCCAGAAACTGAAAATTTTTAAGGGTAATTTGGGGGTTTTGTCATATAAACATTTTCCTATACCCTAAATCATTTTTGGAGCCTCACACACTTCATTTGGCAATCATTCTTCCTCTCAAACCCTTGAGAGCAACCTTAGAGAGAGAGAGAGTGAATCCTTGGAGAAGAGAACTCCATTGATGGAAAGACTTGAAGATCTTGGAGGATTGGACCCCCTTGGTTCCTAGCATCTTGGTAAGTCCCCTAACTCCTTACATTGAGATGGATTTCTTCCTCCCTTGTGCCATGGATTTAGGTTTTATCCTTGTATTTTGCTCTTACGTAAGTATGTATAGTAGTTAAGAAAGATCTACATGTTTTGTAAATGAACTTGTATTGGAGAGCCATACTTCCTAAGGAAACTCATGTTTATGATTTTTATGAAAGCCCTAGGTGGGTTGTGGTTCATGTTTTTGGTGTATTGTAGGGATTTAGGGAAGGATTGAAGTACCATGGAATTTTACTCAAGGGTTCATGCCTTTGGAATTTTGAGGCTAGGAATTTCTATATATATGTATATATATATGTATATACATGTAAGTCATGAGATTTAGGGGCTTTTGTCCCCCTTTCCTTGCCATGAATCAAATTCATGTAGGATTGGGCTTAAGAGTTGATTTGGCGAAAAATTGTAGTTCATATAAGGATTTATGGACTTTGGGGGTGAAGGCTTTTCCCCTAAAATGGTGCATCTCTTATTCAATTTCCTTATTTTTTGTTATATGTATTGAATTGTGTAATTGTGACAGGGAAGGACTTAGAAAATCAAGACGCCAGAAGTAAAAGGTGAAAAACAAATTCTAAGCATCAAAGGTGAGTGTACGAGATACCTATTTCAATAGTACAATTCTATTTCTTGTATTAAAGGTGGACTTCGTGCATTATCTATAAAGATGGCCTTTGGAAATTTGGTAAATGCCATAAAGGTGTGGGGGATGCCCCAAATAATCTTCAAAGGTGGGCTTGGGCCATATTCTCTAAAGGTGGGCTTCAACCATAATCTCTAAAGATGGGCTTCGGTCATTTACTTAAAGGTGGGCTTCAGCTAAAATGTTTGGGTTTTGAAAAGAAAAGGGCTTCGGCCAAACATTTTGTTTTCCAAAGAAAACGCATAGTTATGGAACTTGAAATATTTTATCTCACACTCTGGTTTCCTTATTTTTGTGCTTGGAAATTAGGTATCGGAGTTAGCGGTCCACTACGAGGCTCAGTGTTTGGCGTCCCTTCCTTAGATGGGATCTTTGGAGGAGGTGTAGTGGTGGAGTGGAGTGGTTAGATATTGTTTTGTTATTTCCAAAATTTCATTAGGACATTGTACTTGAGTTGTTGAGACTAGTCATTGAGGAACTTGTTACTCTCTCCCCTTGTTTCATTGTTTCGACTATGTATGCATGAGGTTATTATTTAGTTGTATGCATTAGACCTATATTTGGTTATTTGAAAATTGAGGTAATCATTGTGTATGTAGAAAAAAGAGAGAAAAAATTATTTCTGCATTTCTTTTATGGTTAATTAGGTTTTGGATGTTACATAAACGATATGGATATTTTTGGCCTACTATAAGAAGAGATTGCATTGCTTATGCAAAAAGTTCTCCAAAATATCAGCAATATGGACCAATTCAAAGGGTCCCTGCTTTTCCTTTACAATCAATTATCAAACCTTGGCTATTTAGGAGTTGGGCAATTGATATGATTGGGAAAATTCATCCTTATTCATCTTTACAACATGAATATATGATGGTGGCCACAGATTATTTCACAAAATGGACTGAAGCTATACCTTTAAAGAGTATAGCTCAAGACCAATTAATTAGTTTTATAGAAGAATATATTTTCTGTTGATTTTGTATTCCTGAAACCATCACAGTAGATCAAGCATTATATTTAATGGTAAAAAGGTAATTGATTATGCTAGTAAATTTGGTGTACAAATCTTAAATTTTTCTCCATATTATGCCCAAGTTAATGGGCAAGTAGAGTCAACTAAGAAAATTATTAAAAATACATTATCAAAATGATTGAAGATAATCCAAGAGAATGACATGACCTATTACCAAAAGTCTTTTGGGCTTGCACGACATCCAAAAGAGAAAGCATAAGGGCTACACCATTTGAGTTAGTTTATGGTCAGGCTACAGTATTGCCAGTTAAGATCAATGTCACATCTCATAGAATAGCCACACATTATAATTCATCAAAATTTGACTTTGAAGAAGTAATTTATGAAGGAATCGATAGATTAGAAGAGTCTAGAATTGATGCCTTAAACAATATACAAGCACAAAAGAAAAAAACTTAAAAGAATTTATAATAAAATAATACATGAAAAGTCATTTGCAATAGGATAGTTGTGTGGAAAGCAATTTTGCCAATTGATAATAAGAAAAAGGGGAGATTTGGCAAATGGTCACCAAACTAAGAAGGACCATTTCGTGTGCTTAAAATTCTTAGAGGAAGAGCATATCACTTAGAATCACTTTTAGGGAGTTGCTCATGAAAGAACAATTAATGGGAAATATTTAAAGGTATATTTTCCATCCATATGGAACACAATCGATGGATAATGTTCTACAATGAGTTATAAGAAGATTAAGAACTACTTGATAAAAATTCTGGTAATACTAAAAGAAGATATGCATTTCATATTCAAAAGAAATTAAAAACAAAGTATTACAAGAAATGTTGATATAAATTTCTAAGAGGTAGAAGTTACAAGAGGACTGCCTGCATCATCAAATTTGATGATTTCAAAGTAATGAGGAAAATTTTAAGTAATAAAAACATGAAATTTTGCCCAAGCAAAGGACAAAAACTCATATTCCCTTTCTCTAGCAACTACTTCCGCATCCATCTTCATTTTCTTCAGAATTAATGGCCTCGTGACTATAACTTGTTTCTCAGCCTTGGTAGTAACTTGGCTTTCTTCATTTCCTGCCTTTTCCGTCTAAATCTGTACTTGGTATATAAACCTTTTGAAGAATTGGAAGTGGGTGTCCATATTTGATTTTCAAAGCTCAATACCTTGTCATATAAAGTAACCATCTTATTGTGGTTATGAGCATAATGAACCCAAAAACGATCATAATAGGCAGATGTACTAGTCTTCATCCAAAGCCTTATGAGAGGCAAAGAAGACATGAACCCATATAAGGCTTCATGACTTTTTAAATATGGCTTTCCTTCTGCTTCAGCCAATTGAAATGGCATTGGCCTGTAATCAATGGAAAGAAGGGAATCTAGTAGGGTAGCTTTTGTCTCTTCTCTAATCCAAGGAAACCTATAGCTCACCTTAATGTAGGAATGCCTAGTATCTGGGTTAGAATGCAGGGGATGTGTATCCATCTTCACAATTACTCTTTCTCATAAGAGTTTTGTCCAATCCAGAGATGAGGTAGAAGGTAAGGGTGAGTTCCAGTTTGATACCACAGTGGTTGAATAATCACTGCAAAAAATGTTTTCTTTAAAAGAAGGACACAAGATGTTCATCTCAATATCATTGCTGGTATCTTCGAAGACCTGATTGGTATTTGCCATGACAAAGAGATTTTAGGTAATTTTAATATGAAGAAGATGAAAAGTCTGTTATAAGTAAAGGACTTGGTTAAAATTTATATAAATTAAAAGATGGTCGATTCAGTTACTT
>NMUG010012211.1:0-10424 GCA_002855965.1 Monotropa hypopitys
CGGGGAGCGGTGACGGTGCCTCTCTTCCCGCTCGTGACGGCGCTTCTCCTTTTGCTGACCGGAGTCCTCTGTCTCCGGCCAGAAGTCTTGTGGGTGGACCTCAATGAACTCGCCATCTTCGTAGATATAGAGGGGGACGGAGTCATGGTGTTTCGGGCGCTTGTCGTTGTCGTCTGTGTGATCCGCCGGACGCTCCTGTCCTACCACCCCTTTTCCTTTGCGCTCCCTGTCTTCTCTTGACTTGCGCCTCCTCCGTCTCTGTCCGGAGGATCGCGAGGCCGAATCAGCAGCGTTGGCGGCCCTCGTCACCTGGTCGCGGAGCTTGGCGATCTCTGCGTCCCTTTCTTTTATCATTCGGTCCATGGCCGCAGCATGGGCCGAACCGAGCTCCGGTGTAAGCCCCGTCGGGGAGGAGAAGAGCCCCATGGAGATGTGCTGCGCAGGGGGGAGAGCTTGGTCACTGAGAAGGATTGGGTCCTGGACCACTGGTGTGACGCGTCCGTCATCCATGTGTACGGTTAGAGAAAGAACGGCAAGCGGCTGATTTCCACGAATGCTGGTGCTAAAGTCCCACCGTGAACGCCAATTGTGGGGGCCTGAACTTGCCGAGGGCTTCTCTCGGACGGCTGGGATTCGGACGCTGGCAGTCGGTCTGACCGGATGCTTGAGTGGTCCCTGCAGACAAGTAAAAGGGGGTCCTCCTGCTTGGCTCTTGAAAGACAGAGGTGAGTGCCCGCCGGTGGGGTTTAACCAACGGGGCCTCCGATGCTTAAGTTAGAATTGATTTGAGAGGGAGTAAAGCACGAAACGTAGGAGGCCGGACGGTTATCGGTCGGAGATCGAGAGTTCAATCAGGGGATCACGTGAACAGTACCCACGAGGGGTATTTATATGGGAATGGCAGCTTGGGGCTCACGAAAAGTGAATGGGCCGCACGTCGCGGGCCTCTAAATGGGCCTGGACGGTTAGTGGATCGGGTTAAGTCGTACGGACGGGGGGTATAACGGTGAATTCCCCACGACAGAGACAGGAGGGGAGCCCTCCGGATAGACCGGTCCGTTCGGTAGTGCACAGGAGGCGACTCCAAGGGTCGCCGAAGGGCGGAGTCCGGTTGCCGAGTGTCGGCCACAGCATTGACCCTTCGGTTTGCTGCGATCGGTCGGGCCGACTCGCGGGTGTTTTAGCTTTTGATGGTCTTTTTATGCCCAGGGCGTGGGTCCGACCACCACACTTCCTCTTCTCTTCTGACTTCTTCTGGCTCACCGTGTTGGCTTTATGAGATTTGTGGCCAGTCCTCTCATTTTCCCGAGCAATTTCGTCCTCCACCTTCGCATGCTGCTCCACCCTATCCATCAGCTCCACCATAGTCTCTGCGGGATTCATTGTGAGAGATTCTCGCAGCTTCTCCCGAACAGATAATCCCAATTTGAAGGTTGCAACTGCATATTTTTCACTGCAGTCTTCTATCTCGTTATAAACTCCCATGTATTTTCCAGCATACTCTCTGATTGATTCGTCTGACTTCTTCCTCAGTGACATTAAGGAATCAAATTCCTTTGGTGGTTTTCTATAAGTGAGAAATCTTGCCACAAACTACTCGGCAAGATCCTCCCATCCCATAACTGAGTATGGGGCAAGAGTGTGATACCAGTTTAGGGCAATTTCCCCTAAACTGGATGCAAACATCTTGCAGTATAAATCCTCATCTCCGGAATGCATGATCATGGACTGGAGATACGCCTTCAAATGCGCCATAGGGTCAGAGGTCCCATTATACATTTGGAATTTTGGTTGGACAAAATTCCTGGGTAGTGGATAATTATCAATTTCAACACACAAAGGTGTTGAAGCCATCTGCCGCAATGCCCTCCTGGCATTCTCCTGTGTGGTCCTCCTCCCTCCCATTCGATGATCTATCAAATCTCGAATATCATTCATATTTGGAGGTTGCAAGTCTTGCCTCCTTACTTCATTCCTGGGTTGCCTTCCTTCTTCATAATATCTCCCGCCCGTACTGGATATGCTGGAATCTGGTTTCTTTGTTCAAAATTGGACCTTCTTGATCTCTCCTCCCGATTTGATGCCCGGCTCCTTCCATGAGTGTGGCTGACCTGATCATCCAAAACCATCCCAGGTACATTTTGATTCATGGGTCTGTTTTGTTGATCATGTCGGCTTCTGGTTCTTCTGGATCTTGAACGAGGCCGCTGTGGAAAGTTCTCTTCTACTTGTTGAGGATGTGAAACTTCTCCTCTCTTTAGCTCCTGAATCTCCCTTTCCAATCTTTCAATTATTTGATCGCGACTTTCAACAATTCTGACCAAATCTGCTTCTCTCCTGGTGGCAGGATTTCTGGTTTCTGAAGAAGAAAATTCAGATTCTTCACCTTCTGAACTCTGACTCTTCGACGGAGGACTCTCCTCCTGAAGAATCTGCCTGGGCCTTTTGATACCGCTAGGAGTAGCAGTTGCCAATCCTTTTCCTTTCATTTCAGCTGTACTCCTTTCTTTCCTTGGCGTATCTAGTACACGTCCTGACATGTTTTGGAGAGAAAAACTGAAATCATTAAAAAGATTTCCTACAGACGGCGCCAATTGTGGGTGGGAATTTTTGATCACCCTTGAAGCTGTCCAAAAATGCCAGATGGAATGTTTGAATGCTGACTTCTACGCCAATGTTGACCTTCAGGACTTTGCTGCAAAACAAATTAAGACTAAGGGACCTCCTCCCTTTTCTTCAGGGGGCACTTCGACGATCAAGTTAATAATTAGATCTTCCAACAATACTGAAAATCAGGGAGGAAATTTAGTAACGAGAGAGTGTGTACCTTTGTCACGTCCTTCCTCTTTGTATTTATACTGTTCTTTCCTTGTTTATTTGCTGGGTCCCGCCTTTCATAAACAAAGTTTTTGAATGGTGGGGTCTGACCGTACATTCCTTTTCTTTTTGTCTTATACATTTTTCTAATGTAATTGAACGGCCAGTGGACCCTGCTGTTTCCACTTACATCAGTATTATTGGCTCCACTACAATCTTCCTTTTTGTCATTTTGTATATTATACTCATACATATTAAATGCGAATCATTCTTTTTGAGATTTGCTTTAATGATCAGGACTTTTCATCCAAATCATTCCATAATCTAAACTGTCACAATCAAACCTTTATTTCACCTTTCTCATCTTCACGTATCTATTGAATAATTAAATATTGTATTTCGACTGATTAACCGAAATTAATACTATATTCCCGAGCTCCAATTTGGCTCGGGATATAATTCTGCAATGTACCGCTTATTGATAATTCTGATCATTTGGGATATCTTCTTTTCTATTTTTGACTTCACCTTTGGACAGGACTTGCCTAGATCGTCATTTTCGACTATTTGCCCGAAATAAATAAGCTTTTCCCGAGCTCCAATTTAGCTCGGAATGCTCCGTTATAAAAAACACTGTCCATCCCGTTCTTTTCTGCGCGGGGTTTACTTCTGCTCGGGAAACATTAATTCTGCTCGGGAATCTATTTTTTAATCATAAAAGAATGTTTCTGGTCATTTTCTTGTTTGTAATTTTACTCTTATACCCTTATACTTATTTTTACCTACCACAATGTTCATAACCAACTGATATGTTCTGATGTAATATTAGTCCAAGTAGATAGGTTATCAATAGCACATATGAATTACGTAAAGGGATTACTGAAAACCGATATTGTTGGATAGTCATGAAAATGGACAAAAACCTTAATTATCGGAAATGGTTCAACAGTTTCTAGAAATGAAGTTTATTACTAAAGATGAAATTTTGTCAGAATTGATAATTTTTGGAAATAGCAAATTAACTTTCGGAAATGGATAAGGGAATTGTAAATGTAGAATGTTGAGATCTCAAGATTTTTGGATAGGAAGACCTAGTATTATCCATAATTAAGATAGGATTTCTGAAAATAGAAGGATGGTAATCAATAGTTATTGATATCCATGTGTGCGAGGGTAAAATGTGATTACACTACCCTTGTCGGTAAACGGTTATTTTTTTGGATTGACTAGTCGCCTTGCCAACTTACTCCGGCTTCACCTGATCCTGTGCTTAAAGGAAACAGTTAGAGGACCTCCCGCCCCTAGCGGCCGGAAGGCTCTCCGATGACCAAGTTAGTCCTGATCGAAGATAAACCGTAAACTGTAAGCACAAGAGGGTGAGAGAGCAAATTAGCATGTACCTCTAATAGGTGGACGAACTCCCGCTTAAATACCCCTACCTTCCGGGTTCCCAGCTTCTCGCTGAGAACGCGGTCTTCCTCGGACCTCTCGTCTGTTCTCCTCGTGCAGAGTGTGGGTCTGCCACATTCCTGACAAGATTGCATGTCTGTATGCCTTTTTGCTACTCTCGGGGACTGGATATTCTTTTGGGAAGAGAAAGTCTCATACGCATGCTGTCGCACCGCCCTCTGGCTGACTGACACGTGGACTCCTCGTCTGCCTCTCTTCCCACACTGTTTTACTGGGTACCGCGCTGGTGGATGTCAGTCGCATGGAGCCGACCTAATCCACACAACGGGCTTTTGCTGGGACACGTGTCTAGCTGTACCAGACCTAGTCTGACGCGTGCCGTACTGGATAAAATTACCCCGCGCTGCGGGGATGTCTAGCCGTGCAGGACCGACCTAATCCGCACAGCGCAGGATACTGATGATGTGGCGACTTGGGCCCGCGCTGGAGCCGGTTAGTGCGGCTATGGTCTTGACGCGTGGCAGAACTCGATTTATCCTACCACAATTTCCCCTAGCTCTAGTTGTTTCAGCCGCACAGCGGAAGTGGGCAGAGCTCATTGTCTTCAAAATGCCGTCGTTCCAATAACCGGATAGGGCCAATCACCACTTCTTGAAGCGGTGCCTTATTAAATACGCATTTATTGACTGGGTCCCACGCACTCTGCGCGAGGCATAATATGACTATTGGGAATGATGGTCACGTGCATACTGCCTCTTTGAGAAAATAGCCCCTTTGCTAGAATTTGAAATTCATTCCTTCTTCGTCTTCCTTGTGCCCGCTCTGAATCCCGACTCTTCTGAACTTCGCCTCTCTTCTGCTCTTTCTTTCTGAGTAAGTTGCATTTTCTCTGGTCATGGGTTTCTTCAGATCGCTGGTCGACATCCCAGAGGGACTCGAAGCCTTTAGGGCCGAGTATGGGATTCCAGACGACGTATGGATTGAATTGGCTCCCCTTCTCCTGAAAGTTGGTTGACCACGAGCTGGCTGGCCCAATGGATGAGTAAATCTTCAGCTCCGCACCTCCTTGCACTCTTCAAACCTGTGATCAGTGCTTCATACTCTGCCTCGTTGTTGGAGACTTTAAAAGATAATCGAACGGACTGCTCCAGGGCTAGTCCTTCTGGAAAAAATAGAACAATGCCCATTCATGATCCTTTGTTGCATGCTGATCCGTCCACAAATAGCTTCCACTATTTCTTCGTGTTCGGCTCATCAACATCTGGAAACGCGGGATGAACAAGAGTTTCCTTCTCGTCCACTGTCCGCAGTGTGGGTGTCTGTGTGGGTCCGTGTCAGAACTCTGTAACGAAATCCGCAAGGACCTGACCCTTCACCGCAGTGCGGGGGACATACTTGATGTCATACTCTTCCAACTCAACCGACCAAGCCGCAACCCTTCCTGACATATCTGCCTTTCTCAGGATAGATCTAATAGGGTGGACAGTTGATACTTCGATAGTGTGAGCTAGGAAGTAGTGCTGCAGTTTCCTTGAAGTCATCACTAGGGCTAATATCAACTTCTCCAAAGGGAGGTACCTGGTTTCTGCGTCTAACAGAGTCTTGCTGACATAGTACACCGTCTTTTGATGTCTTTCCTTCTGTTTGATAAGTACCGCGCTGACCGCATGCTCTGATACCGCTAGATAAGCGATCATCACATCGCCTGGATCTGGTGTGGCAATCAGCGGTGGCACGGCTAGGTATTTCTTCAACTGCTGGAAGGCTTCTTCACAATATGCCCCCCAAGAATAGTTTGTTCTTTTTCTAAGAAGCTGGAAGAAGGGTTTGCATTTGTACGATGAACGGCTGATGAATCGGTTGAGCACGGCAACCATCCCAGTCAGACGTTGCACCTCCTTGGTCCTTCCCGGACTTTGGAGGTTTTACAATGCAATTATCTGATCGGGGTTTGCCTCTATGCCCCTCCGAGTCACCAAGTGCCCCAAGAATTTTCCGGAGCTTACCCTGAAGGCACACTTGGAGGCATTTAGATTTAGCTTATAGTCTCGGAGTACCTGGAAGGTGCGGCGGAGATCGTCCAAGTGGGAGTCTGCCTCTCTTAACTTTACCACCATGTCGTCGATGTACACCTCCATGCTCTTTCCGAGCCGATCTTTGAACATGAGGGTAGCTAGCCTCTGATACGTCGCTCTGGCGTTGCGCAGTCCAAAAGCATTATCTTGTAGCAGTAAAGTCCTAGTGGTGTGATAAAAGACGTCTTCTCTTGGTCGGGCTCATACATGGAGATCTGGGTGGTAGCCTCGGTATGCATCCAGAAAGCTCATCCGCTTGTATCCCGCCGTAGAGTCCACCAGCTAGTCGATTTTGGGCGTAGGGAAGCTGTCCTTGGGACAGGCCTTGTTCAGACTCGTGAAGTCTATACATACTTTCTAGGTCCTATTCTTTTTCTTGACCATGACAATGTTGGAGATCCACTCTGGATAGTAGACCTCTCTGATGGCCTCTGCCTAGACTAGACTGTTGACTTCCTACATGACCGCGTCTGAGTGTTGCGCGACTGATTGCCTCCTTTTATGCATTACTAGTTTGTGGCAAGGATCAACGTTCAACCGATGGCATATTATGCTTGGCTGTACCCCGAGCATCTCCTGTTGGGTCCAAGCAAATACGTCGATGTAATCCCGCAACACCTGGACAAATTCGAAGGCATCTACTTCAAGGAGTTCATCCCAGATTAAGAAATACCTTTCCTCATCAGTCTCGTGGGCGAGAACCTTTCTCAGATTCTCTACCACATATGTGGAGGGGTCTACACCTACATCCTCCAAGACGAGTTGGTCGAGAACTTCTATGGATTTTACCTACTCGGCATTAGGACTGGACTTGATGGAGGCCATAAAGTAGTTTCTGGTGGACTTTTGGTTTCCTCTGATGCTCTCAATCCGTTTGCGTCTAGAGAATTTGATAATCTGATGGTAGGTGGAGGGGATGGCCACCATTCTATGCATCCAAGTACGCCCAATGATGACGTTATAGGGTGAAGGCACATCCACCACCAAGAATTCTATATCTAGGGTCACTTTCCCTACTCGGACTGGGAGGGTGATGACTCCCAAGGGCCATACTAGGTCTGCACTGAATCCGATGAGTGGAGTCCTGGTTGACTTGAGATCCGCCTGGGTGAACCCCATCCTGTTAAAATCTTGAAAATATAGAATGTCGGTGGAGCTGCCCTGATTCACCAAGATCCTTTCAGTATCGTACCTGTTGATGCTGAAAGTGATAACTAGCATGTCATTGTGCGGGAAGACTACTCCATCCAGGTCCTCCTCCGAGAATAAAATCTGAATAGATTTCCTGCACTGCTCCCTCTGGCGCTTCTACCCGAGCTGCAGAACATGGTGCTCGTGGTCTTCCTTCCTTTTTTGTGCACGGGACTCAGCCTTGGAGCTCGTATCTATTTCTCCATGTATTATCGTGATGGCACCAATTGGATGGAGGTCCTCATCTGAAGAGTTGTCGCACAGCTCCATCCGTCTAGGCCTAGCGTCCTGTTGGGGTGTCTGGGCGATGTACTGCTTTAGATGACCTGCTTCCACGAGGTCCTCCAAGAACTGCTTGTAGATCTGGCATTGTTCGGTCATGTGACCAAACTCCCTGTGATAGCTGCACCTGTGTCCCGTCGCCTCCAGTTCTGCTTGATTTCCTTCTTGTTTGGCCGGCCATCTCCAGAAAGGCTCGTCTTTCAAAGGGTGAACTATTCTGTAGATGGAGGTGTTAAACTTTGTCCTGATGGCTTTGTAGGCCTCAGGGCCTGGTCTGGGCATCCTGTGAACAGTCTGCAGAGTGGTCTCATCCTCTTCCACCTTCTCGGGGTGAGATTGCTGGGACGCCTTCCTCTTTTTGCTCCTCTTCCTGCCAACAGAATCCACCACATAGGTCTGGTGTGATCTGTTGGCATGGCGACCTGCTTCCATAAGGCCTTCTTATTCTAGTTTTGCATGCTGCTCCACCCGCTCCATCATCTCGGGAAAGGTCTCCACTGGGGTCAGAGTCAAGGATTCCCTCAACTTCTTGCCAAAGGAAAGCCCCAATCTGAACATCGATACTGCCTGCTTTTCGGTGAAGTCCTCGACCTCGTTGTAGATATCCACATACCTACTAGCATACGCTCTGAGAGACTCATCTGTTCATTTTCTCAACGAAGTTAGAGAGTGAAAGTGTTTGGGCGCTGCTCGGCTGGTCATGAACCTACCAACGAAGGTTTCGGCCAACTGCTCCCAGCTGCACATTGATCGCAGCACCAGCTTGTGATACCAGTTGATCACTGTCCGACCCAAACTGGATGCGAACATCCTACATTAGAGGCTCTCGTCCCCTTCATGCAAAATAAGGGACTGCTGAAAGTCCTTGGGATGCGTCACTGGGTCCGTCCTCCCATCGTACTTCTAGAAGTTGGAAAGATTTAAGCCTCTAGGGATCTGGTAGCTGGTGATTTCCCTGGAGAGTGGGGTGGAAGTGATCTGCTGAATATCTCTTTTGGCGGTCTCCTGGGCCATTCCCCGGTCCTTAAGACGCTCGTCCATCCACATCCTCATGACTTTAAAATTTGCTGGCACGGAGTTGACTGGGGCGGGATTCTGCGGTTTGCCTGCATGCTCGCCTTGTGCGGGAGCCCTGGGAGGGAACTGATCTCTCAAGTCCCGTACACGGGGAGCTGATAGCTGCTGCTGCGAGTCACCTACGCGACTGTTGGTCCTGCTATGGTGTTCGCTGGGCTGAGGGGGATTCCGAGCAACCCTACGCCAATCCCGGCGATGGGGTGGGTTCCTCCCCTCTCTGTTGTCTGTTGGTGGGTCCTCTCCATATTTTCTAGTGCTGCAACTTGGTTTCCAGAAGAGCGAGGAGGATCTCGTCTGATTTGGCTAGTCTGAGGCCCTGAGCATTGGCGTTAGAAACCAACCTGTTTCTGCTTTTCTTCAGGCTGCTTGGATAGCCTCGCTACATGCAACTCGAAAAGCTAAATAGATTGGTTTTGCATCCTGATGATCTCGGCCAAGTCCTCATCTCTGATTGACTTAGACCTAGTTGGCGACAGAGTATACTCGGAGCGGGACATGCTATCACCTTCCTGGGAGTGTTCAGTCTCCCTTGCGTCGCGGTGATGGTCTTCCGTAATGTCATTCCGAATTCTCAGTGGGTTCCCAGTGCCTATGGGAGGGTTTTTTGAGGTCCCTCTCAGACTAGGAACGCCTTCATGAGTATCCAGAAGACGTGATTGGTTGTTGGTGACCTTTCTAGGTGCTGGAGGAGGATCGGAGCGGGTGGCCTTTGGACGCCTTCCCTTCCCCGTTTCATTTCCGACAATGCTGGGGGTTTCTTTACCGTGGTTTGTCATCTCTCCTCAATTGGTTCTGAGCTCTGACATGCTTTGAAATGTGCGATATGCGCACGGGGCCACAACCTAGAGGGGGGGGGGGTGAATAGGTTGACCAATTAAAAACTTATGAATTCTTATTTTTTAAATGCTTGACAAAATTATTTTAATGATTGTTTGTTTATTTGCAAACGGAAGCGATTATAAGACAAATGAAAACAAATCAATCACAGGTGCAAATTGTAAGTGATCCACAGCACAGGTGCAAGTGTAAGAGAAAGGGAGAGAGTAAATCAGTGGCACAACACAACGATATATAGTGGAAAACTATATAGGCATCAATTGATCCCTATATAGAACAACCACTGCCCTAGTCTACGGTTTTACTAGAAATAGTAAAGGTTTAGGATACAAAGTTACCGAACTTATACTAAGCCCGCCTAGCTCCTATCCAAAGCTCCCCGAGCCCCTTCTACTATCCTCCAGCTGATCCACAGTCCTCGACTGATTTCCGACTCTCGATCGGCTCCGAAGTGCTTCGACCAATGTAGACAAGACAAAGCACGTGCGTGCTAGAAACAACAAGTGATACAAGTTGCAAGAACGAATACTAGACACACTGTCTAGAGGAGTGAACAACAATGGAGTAGAAATAAGCACTATGATATGTGCCAAACTCCAATGTATAAGGAATGGATGATTCAAGGCAAATATGTCCAAAGAACAAATTCTAATGAAGTGTCCTAGTAAAAATCACCACACAAGAATATTGGAAATAAGGTGAATTTACCCAAGGAGAAGGAATTCTCCACAACTT
>NMUG010012212.1:0-10423 GCA_002855965.1 Monotropa hypopitys
TATGGGGCCTCCTTGCCGCAAACCTCTCTGAGGATAGAATTATTTTGTTGAAGATCCATTAACTAGGATAGACATTGAAGTAGTTGATATACAAGCTGAAATCCATTTCACCCAAGTGTTTCCAAAACCCAAGTTCACCATCATATTTAATAGGAAGCCCCAGTTGACTGTGTCATAAGCCCGTTGAAAACCCACATTGATTATGATGCCTTTTTCCCTAGAGATTTTCTAATGATGAATGATTTCGTTCATGATCATAACCCCGTCTAGGATACGCCTTCCGGTCATAAAGACAAATTGGGCATCCCCAATAATCAGTAGGCAAACTGCTTTAAGCCTAGCCGCCATTACTTTAGCAATGATTATGTAAATACACCCCACAATACTTGTAGGCCTAAAATCCATGATTGTTTGAGGGCTTGACAATTTAGGGATCAGCGCCACAAACGTAGCATTTAAACCTCTTGCAGTGTTGCCTTGTCATGCAATTCAGTAAAGACCGAGAGGATGTCATTCTCATAAAGTTCCTTGCCTTGGATATGAAATTAAAATTTAATCCGTCTAGACCCAGAGATTTAGTCTTTCCACAAGATTTGACAGCATTCTCTATTTCCGATAACTCAAAGCCCCGTTGTAATTCTTTCGCTTGAAAGGGAGATATTTTCCTAGGGAACAAACCCCCCAGAACTGGCCTGCTCCTTAGATCATCCTGAAAACAGTTTTTGAAAAAATCGAAAATCTCATTTCTAATTAGCAAAGGGTCCAGAAGTACCTTCCCGTCCACATTTAAAGATAGAATTTGGTTCCTGTGTGCATTGCTGTTAGCTACCATCTGAAAAAATCTGGAATTTCTATCCCCCAAATGCATCCATTGGGCTCTGGACTTTTGTTTCCAGATTGACTCAGCTTGTCTCCTAAGGTGGGCTAGTTGCTCTCTAATGTTTTTTGCTTCCTCAAAGTTGAGCTGCATTTGCGACTCATTCTCACCCCGAATGTCAACTAGGTTCAAATTTTCTTCCAAATGCTTTAAATTAATTAGAATGTTACCAGAGGAAGTTCTGTTCCATTCTTTAATTGCTCCTTCCATGGCTTTGAGCTTGATCGAAGCTCTTTGACCTGCCCAGCTTGCATAGACAGGCTTTTCCCATGCCTCCTGTGCCACCTTCATGTATTTAGGATCCTCAAGCCAGGCATCAAAACAGCGAAATGGCTTGGAGCCCCAGTCCATTACCTCTGAGCCCAACCAAATAGGACAATGATCAGATATAAGCCTAGAAAAACCCCATTGTCTGATTCGATTGTCTGAAAGCCATTGTTGTGACAGTAGAAATCTATCTAATCTACTCTGGACCCCTTTCTCTCGGAAGTTCGACCATGTGAATAGCCTTCCTCTGATTGGAAGGTCCTCCACTTCCATCTCCTCTTTGAACAGACGGAAAGCTTTCATTCCCGATGATAGTCTTGAGCAGCCCATTCTCTCATCTAGGTTGAGAATCTCATTAAATCCCCCCAACAATTCATGGAAGGTTCGACAAGATTTTCTGCAGCACTAGCTCATCCCAAAGTACTATTCTCCTCTTATCCTCCGTAGGAGCATAGATATTACAACTGAAACCTTCAATCGATCGATACTTGCAGTGAATTATAATGAAGGATTTCTGCACAATAGAGGATAAAATGAATATTTTGATTTTATCCCACATCATTATTAGGCCCCCAACACTTCTATCAGATTTTGACACTTCAAAACCCACTAGATCATTCCCTCAAATTTTTTTGCCTTTATCTAATTGAAAACCTCTAGCTTAGATTCTTGAATCATCACCAGGTCTAATCCCTTCTCTTTGATTAAACAACCTAACACCTTTATTTTAATGCTGCTTCCCATCCCCCTCAAATTCCATGATAACAACTTAACCATAAAAACAAATCAACCTCTGAGTTACAGCAAGATAGGACCATGCCTATTGATCAGCCCCCATAGATTACTCTGATCCTCCTCCTCAATTATTTGAAGTACGTCATTCACCTCACAATCCGAGAGAGTTATCCCAAGCTTTTCCCCAACGTTCCAAGTAGCTTTAGCCTCCAATATAGCATCCCCCTTGTTCCCTTGTACTGGCGATGTATTAGGGTTACCAGACGCTTCAGCCATAGGCTGAGTTTCATGTGGGTCATCCAGCTTACACTCAGGCCCAAGCCCATTATTAGTGGGCTCCGGATATGACAAGTCAAAAGTATCCCTTACTATGGATTCTATAAAGGAGTCCGTTGTCGAGGCCCCTTCCTTTGATTGAATTGAATCTTGTCGTTGTTCCCTCCCCCATTTTGCCTTTCCCTTTATCCAACCACCTGCAATTGCCAGGTCTGGACACTCTGCCCTTCCATTTGTCAGTATCTGTTTTGGTGAAACCCTTCTAACTTCCAGACATACCTCCGCTCAAACGTTCTCGTAGCGGTTCCCTCTGGCAGCTCTTTTTGGTTGGAACTCTGCCGTGGTTGCCAACATTTGCCTCCTCGACATAAACATCATAGCTTCTTGACCCAACCTCCATCACGATGGTTTCGTCTATAGCCTTTGCCTCAGTAACAATAAGGAATCTGGCCCTTGAATAATTAGATTCTTTAATAGTATCCTCTTCCACCTTAATCAGAGAACCCCATAACTGGGCAATCTTTGTGAACGTAGACATACCCCAAGCTAGGATTGGGATACCAACACAATCTAACCAAATGAGCCTTTCCCGGAAAACCATCTCACCATTCCATGGTTTAACAGAGTCAAACAAAGCTACCCAACAGCTATCGAGTAATGCTCTATCCCTGGCCTCTTGGGATGGAAACCCCAGGATTAATTTCCTCTCCCCCAAACGTATTACAGCGCTGATCTCTTTTGCTTCCACCTTCAGTAACTCCATAACTTTCATGATACTGCTTGGGTCATTTACCATAGCAATAGAACTACTAAGTAGCCATGAGTCATACATAGTCCCCATAACTCTTTTAGGGGTAGCAAACTCCTTCTCCCGGATAGAACCTCTAAGAATCTGAGCATAGGTTGCATTTGTAGTCGCTGTGACTTGATCCGCTGCCAAAATAGGTTGACCGCTACTCCCCACTCGATTTTGTTGCCTGCCCAGATTTGTGCTCATAGACTTCTCCCTCTTCGTGTATTTTGCTTCCTGGACAGATAACTGGACATTCCCAACCCATACTCCATTTGTACGGGATATTGCTATACCTCACGAAACCAAAGCGTTTTCTGCTCGTTTTGCTAACTTGGACCGGGATGTATACATCCTCAACCCTCCCAAACTTTCCAAAAAGACTAACAAGCCAAGCAGCCGTAGCTTCTTTTGGCAAGTTGTCGACGAAGAGAGAGACCTGATCCTTCATTAGAGTAGACCTAGGTCGGTGCTTGTGAATCACCGGAATCCAACCTTGGCCATTTGCACCCACATTCACTGCTCTCGCCTCTCTCCTTTCTCTCTCCATTGGGAGGTTTTGAAATTGTGATTTTGAATTTGAAATTTTTTGAATTTAATAATAATAAAAGTTTTTATAAAGCCTCATTCTTATTCGCTTCGGTACTCGTTACTCTTTTCTCACATTGCCCTATCTTCTCTGCTTCATCTCTTCTCTTCTCCTTCCTTTCTTTATCTGTAAGTTTCTAGGTTTTCAAAAGTTTCTTTTTCTTAATCGATTTCTATGGGGTTTTTTAGGAATTGGTGTAATACACCAGTACGAATGGAGCAATTTTGCCGTATGTACAACATCCCAGATGATGTTGCTATAGAATTAGCAGCCATAGATCACGATAAGCACGAAAAATATGATAGAAGTATGATTTTCATCCCTTTAATTCAGATAATTGAAGGGGGAATTAGATTTCCCCTTCATCGTCTTTTTCATACTATTCTATGCCGTTGGGATCTTATCCCAATTCAACTAGCCCAAATGTTACAAGGATGATTATGAGTGTTGTAGAACTCAATCGTCACTTGGGAACTAACTTAGGGTATGCTGACATTATGCATTTTTATACCCTTTATCATACAAAAGATCTTACGTATTATATAAAGCATGCCCAAATCATTCTCCATTAATCGATATGATGCCAGACTATTCAAAGGGTGTTGATGAGGATTATTTGATCGTTACTAGGAATTGGAAGCACCCAGCTGATAAATATCCCGTCATCTATCTTCCAGATAGGGCTGGCAGACCTAGTTAGTACTTAATTTTCTTACTAACTATTCCTATGATTTTATTAGAATTTTTAAATTTAATTTTCATGTTTTTTCTTCGTTTTAGAGGATAGAATCAATCCTCCGAGCAAGGAGAGTCACTACGGTACAAGGCCAGAAGATATTAAAAAAGTTAAATACTGCAGGGACAGACGTTGCCATAGTTTGTTGGGATATACCCCCTAGTATAGAGGGTATAAACATAAACATGTAACTGTTGCCCATGTTTGCATTCCTGAGGGTATTCCAATTCCTCCCAGCTCTTCTCAAGTTGGTCCTTCTTCTTCCCGTCCTGGTCCAACCACTTCCCGAACTCAAACATACCCAATTGATGAAGAGATAGACTAGGCTACCTATTCCCCTGAACCCGAACGAGAAAAAACAAACTCAATCGAACAATTATTTAAAGAAGGATTTGAACATCAAGATTCTTCTGGTTTTGTAGAATTTGTAGGTGAATTTCGGCCTATATCTTCTTTTTCTGGTTATAGTCTTGATCCAATAGATCTTGACCCAATAAATATGACATCTGAGGCACCTGATTTTATGTCCATTGCTCTTAAAAAGGTGGTTAAAATCCCTTCTCATCAGTAGACCTTCGAGGTGTTGTACGATAAGCCCATAAAATAATGGGAAGCTCATCAACCCATATGCCTTTTGCTTTGTCTAGTCTCTTTTTGATTCCATCCAAAATAGTTTTGTTGGAAGCTTCAGCCTGCCCGTTGCTCTGGGGATATCCCACAGATGTATAAAAGTTTCTGATTTTGTAACCCGCACAAAATACCTTGAATTTATCTTGAAATTGGGTTCCATTATCAGATACCAATGCATAGGGGATCCCAAATCTTGCAATTATATTCTTCCACACAAACTGTTCCACATTCTGCTCAATAATTTCACCAAGGGTTCTACTTCTATCTATTTAGTAAAGTAGTCTGTTTCAACTAACAAGTACTTCGTCATATGCTTTGTTGTTGGCATTGGTCCCACATTATCTAGCCCTCATTGAGCAAATGGCCAAGGGCTAGTCCGTGGTGCCAAATGAACAGTAGGAACATGAATGATAGAATAGAACCTCTGACACTTATCGCAATTCTGGACATACAATTGTACATCCTCTTACATATAGGGCCACCAATATCCCTCAGAGATTGCCCTATGAGCGAGTGAACAGCTTCCAACATGACTGCCGCACACCCCCTTATGGATCTCATAGAGGGATTTCTGAACTAAAGTAGGATGAACAGACCTTAAATACGGTCCAGTAAAGGATTTTTGGTATAGGTCTTGACTGGGAGAAAGCCAAAATCTGGTTGACTTAAGTCTCAGCATGTGTGCTTTTTTCTTATCTTCTGGCAACGTTTCATTCTTGATGTAAGCCACAATTAGATCAATCCAGCTTGGTTCAAGATTAAGATCCATACTTTCTTCCACAGGATGCTTTTCAATGCTCAGCTGAAGTAATGATTCAATGATGATTGTGCGGCGGAGGTCCATTGGTACAGAAGATGGCAAACATGCTAAAGTATCAACCTGGCTATTTTACTTGTAATCTGCACAATCTTTATCTTGGAAAATGACCTAAGGATTCTTTAACTTTCTCAGCATAAGAAGCCATTCGATCATTTTTTGCCACATATTCTCTAGACAATTGGTTAACAACCAATTGAATATCAAAGTGTATCAATAAATCATCAGCTTGACATTACTGTGCATTATTAAGACCTGCAAGCAAAGCTTCATACTCGGCAATAATATTAGTAGCATTAAAAGCCAAATGGATTGACTGTTCTAATGCCAATCCATATGGTAAAAATAACACAACTTTTATTCCTGATCCTTTATTTCAAGAAGAACCATCAACAAAGAGCTTCTATTGATTAGAAGTATCTTCTTGTAGATCTGGAATTGCTTGACTTGATTCTGGCGGAATTACTTCTGATGGCTGTGCCTCTTGTTCTTTAATCTGCTCTTTTTTACTGTTTCCTGGGGTAAACTCTGCAATGAAGTCTGCTAGGATCTGCTCCTTGATTGCCGTGCGCGGGATAAAGTGTACATCAAATTCCCCGAGCTCAACTGACCAAATTGCCACCCTTCCCAAAAAATCAGCTTTTTTTAGCACAATTTTTAAGGGATGAGTGGTTGGGACCTCAATAGTATGAGCTAAGAAATAATGTTTCAATTTCCTTGAAGCTACCACCAATGCCAATATCAATTTCTTCAAAGGCAAGTATCTAGTCTCTGCATCAAGGAGTGTTTTGCTGACGTAGTAAATGGCTTTCTTCTCGGCATCTTCTTCTTTAATTAGAACAACACTGACTGCATGTTCAGATACTACAAGATAAATCTTTAACACATCATCTGGTTCTGACGTGACAATTAAGGAAGAACTGGCAAGATACTTCTTCGTTCTTGAAAGACATTCTCACATTCTTCTGTCCAGTTGTAGGTCGCTTGTTTCTTTAGCAGTTGGAAAAAAGGTCTATAGCTGTCAGAAGATCTGCTGATGAATCTATTCATCGCAACTACCATTCCTGTGAGTCTCTGAACCTCCTTAGTTATTCTAGGACTTTGGAGATTTTGTAGAGGTGCAATCTGATCTGGGTTTGCTTCAATTCCTCTTATAGTAACCAGATGTCCCAGAAATTTTCGTGAACTAACACCAAAAGCACACTTTGAGGCATTAAGTTTTAACTTAAAATTTCTGAGTACCTCAAACGTCTGATGCAAATCCTCTAAATGAGATTCTGCTTCTTTAGACTTGATCACCATATCGTCAATATAAACCTCCAGATTTTTGCCAATCATGTCTTTGAACATCTTCATTGCCAATCTTTGATATGTTGCTCCAGCATTCCTTAATCCAAAAGGAATCACCTTATAGCAATAAAGACCTATGGGAGTGATGAACGAGGTCTTTTCTTGGTTGGGCTCAAACATTGCTATTTGATGATACCATCTATAAGCATCAAGGAAACTCATCCTTTGGAACCCTGCTGTTGCATCCACCAACTGATCAATTTTCGGTAAAGGAAAGCTATCCTTGGTACAAGCTTTATTGAGATCTGTGAAATCAACACAGACTCTCCACTTGCCATTCTTCTTTTTAACCACTACGGTATTAGCCATCCATTCCATATAGTACACTTCTCGAATTGCTCCTGCTTATTCAATAACAGCATCTGAATGTTGAATAGCCGATCTCCGTCTCCTTTGTATGACATGCTTGAAACCTGGTTTTAAATTCAAATGGTGACAAATTACTCCTGGATCAATCTCAGGCATCTCCTGAGGCGTCCAAGCAAAAACATCAATGTGGTCCTTCAAAGCTGGACCAAATTTTGTTTATCTTCATCTAGAAATTCTTCTCCAATCAAGAAATAATGTTCTTCATCTGATAGATGAGCTGCAACTTTCTTCAGCTTCTCCACCACTCTATCTTCTAGATTTTTTCTCACATCTTCCAAAGTAGGCTAATTTGGTACTTCTATAGACTTCACCTACTCAACTCGTTGCTTTGTTTTCAAAGAAGCTACAAAATAACTTTTAGCAATAGCCTGATTACCTTTAATATATTCTATTCCCTTGGGACCAGGGAATTTTAGTACCTGATGATAGGTTGAAGGGATTTCTCACAACCTATGCATCCAGGTTCTTCCAACAATTTTATTATATGCTAAAGGGACATCTACCACCAAGAATTTGGTACTCAATGTGACCCTTTCAGCATGGACTGGTAGGACCACCAATCCTAAAGGCCATACTGGCTCAGCACTGAAACCAATTAAAGGAATCTTGGCTTCCTGTAAATCTACATTTGTTAATCCCATTTTTAAATGCATCATAATAAAGAATTTTAGTTGAACTACCCTGATCAACCAAAATCCTTTTAGTGTCAAACCTGGAAATTTCCAATGTAATGATCTAGGCATCATCATGCGGCACCTGTACTCCAACAAGATCCTATTCTAAAAAAGAAATCTTTTCTGGTCCATCTTCTCTTGATCGCTTTTGGCCGAGCTGAAGAACATAATGCAAATGGCCTTCTCTCCTTCTTTGAGCACGAGCTTCATTCTCTGAAGTTGGTTCTACCATGCCATGGATCACATGTATAGTACCAAGGGGAGCTAAAAATCTTTGCTTGGGACTGACTTCTCTCTGATTCTCCTCTCGTTGTCGCGCTGGAAAATTTTTTCGTCCTTCCCTCGTCTCCCTTATGATGGGAGTCGTTTTCTGGGGCGGAAGAATTTACGCTGATGGGTTTGATTTAAGAATATGGGTGTTTGTTTGAAAACAGAGGGTGGCCTGAGTATGCCGATTTCGAATTTTCGAAGTCGCCACTTGGTATCGAGCTGTGGTGTACCAAGTCACCGGATTTTTTGTTGTAAAAAGATGTCATTTTGCTTAAGAAAAATGTTTTTTTATTTTGGAAAGGTGTATGCAAAACTAGAAATTCGAGTTCGGGGATTTAATTACGAATGGGGAAGGTGTTAGGCACCCCACTCGTCCTTTCGGTACTTCTTTTTCAGAAATAAATCTCTTTTTGAATCGAAATCAATTTTTTCCTCGGCTAAGAGAAATGTAAAATTATTACTAATTTTATGTATGAAATGAGAAGACTCCTAGATATAGTTGTTGACGGGCAGATTTCGGCCCGGTTTGGAAAGGGGAGAAATTTTAAAAGGAATACGGGTGGCTTTTGACCTGGTTTTGATGAGAAAGGATTATTTTTGAGCGAGACAGAACTTCGGCAAAAAATAATTTTCTACAATCGGACAGAATTCCAATTGTGTTTTGAAAATGATTTTGTTTTGTTAATTTGGTTTTGTTTACTACAGTCGGACAGAACTTCGACTGTGTTTTTGAAAACAAAAATTTATTCTGAGTCGGACGGAACTTCGACTATGTTTCGGAAAGCATTTTTTGTAGTTGGACTGAATTCCAACTAAAAAGAGTTATTTTTATTTTTAGGCAGTCATACAGAACTTTGATTGTTCCTTGAGATGTGTTTTGGATTTTAGCCGGGCAGAACTTCGGCTAAATCCTTGGAAAGTATTTTTCTACGACCGGACAGAATTCCGACCGCGTTTGTGAAAACGTTTTTAGTCGGACAGAACTTCGACCGTTTTTTAAGATAGAATATTTTTTGTTTAGAAAATTCCAAAGAATATCGAGTGAATTGGCATGACCCGAGTCCCAAGGCATTCCAGTGATCCGAGTCTGATAGCTACTGCAAGCTTTCACTTCAGAGTACGCACCGAGGAATTTGGTTTTGTATATTTAAAGTATTTTTGTATTTTTCAGTCGGACATAACTTCGACCAGAAAAATATTTTCTGTAAAAATTACCGGAATATGTTTTGACCGGGCTTTGGAAGAAGAATTTATTTTTACCAATCGGACAGAGCTTCGACTGGATTTTGGAAAACGGGGGAAGGGATTTTACTTTCTTTAAGTGTGAAAAATCCTCCGAGGATATCGAGTGCTCCGAAAATGATCCGAGTCACAAGGCATTCCTTTGATCCGATTCTGACAGCTACTGCAAGCTTGCACTTCAGAGTACGGATACAAGATTTAAATTTTGTTTGAAAGTGTTTTGGGGAAAGCGAAAGTTAATCACTGAAGAGAGATAGAATATATATGCTGTAATATATATATGGACAGAGGTATAAGATAATATATATAAAAACCAAGCTGGATATAGTCCGAGCAACACGGCAAGTACATATATAACAGATAAGGTATCATATATATAAATCGAGCTGGATATATTCCTGTCGCGCCGGGAAATTTTTCCGTCCTTCCCTCACCTCCCGAGCTGCGGGAGTCGTCTTCCGGGACGGAAAAGGATACGCTGATGAATTTGATTTAAAAATATGGGGGTCTGTTTGAAAATGGATGGTGGCCTAAGTATGCCGATTTCGAATTTCCGGAGTTGCCACTTGGTATTGAGCTGTGGTGTACCAAGCCACCAGAATTTTTGTTATAAAAAGATGTCATTTTATTTTAGGAAAATGTCTTTTTATTTTGGAAAGGTATTTGCAAAACCAGAAATTCGAGTTTGGGGATTAAATTACGAATGGGGAAGGTGTTAGGCACCCACTCGCCCTTTTGGTACTTTTTTTCAGAAATAAATCTCTTTTCGAATCGAAATCGATTGTTTCTTCGGCTAAGAGA
>NMUG010012213.1:0-10423 GCA_002855965.1 Monotropa hypopitys
CTGTCCTACTCTGATCTGCTCCTGCTCTGGGAAGGCTCCTGATATTCTCGATTATCTTCAGCACGACATGGTGCTTGTGCCTCTTTTCTCTTGTTAGTGGCCTTCCTCAGGAGAGCCATTTCGTGTATGAGGGCATCGATTTGGTGGTCCCTCCGGCCCAAGTCTCTCTAGAGCTTATGGATGTACTGCCTGATGGTAAGTCTGGCCAGAGGGTCAGGGCATTCGCTGGTGTGGATACTTGCGTCACCGGTACGGGTGTGTTCAGAGGTACGGAGATTAGAGTCCCCTTCTCTCGCCACCTCTTTTTCCTTGTTCCTTCGGCCGTCAGAGTGATTTCTTTTGAAGTTTTGGTTTTTGGAAGTCATTTTGAAGCTAGAACGGAGATTTGAGAGTTTGAGAAAAGCTTCCCCAGCGGAGTCGCCAATTGTTAGGGTTTAAGCCTTTCTTGCGGTAGATCTCGGTTGCTAGCGGTGGAGATGTGGCTGAACCTTGGCTGCAAAAGAAGGAAACGTTAGGATACCGACGAATATCGCCGGTGGACCCTCCGATAGTAAAGTCAGCAAAGGATTCTAAAGTGAGAAAGCAAATGGACAGAGATTTGACTAGTCAGAGAAGGTGTATCTCTGTATTAAATGTTCCCTCTATTTATAGAACCATCAGAGAGTGAGAGACACACGCTTTGGCGCGAATGTGCTGTTATGCTGCGTCATAGGATAGTGCACCTGTCCCCTCTGTGCGCCTGAACATCCGACCGACAGGTCGGCTCTAACAGTGTCAGGCGACACCGCTTGACAACATTGGGCGATAGAAAAGCTAATAAAGCATGTCTGACGTACTGCGGGAATCACGGAGAAGCTGATTCTTGTGTCAGGCGTGTGTTTGCTATGTGCACAAAAACCGGGATGCTGTTTCCGAGGAAATCTTTGCTACAGACGAGGTATTTGTCTTGTTCGGCCGAAGAGACATCTCTCGGTACGATCAATTATCGGTAAGGAGTTGTCCCCGGACAGTAAACCTTTTATGCTGAAGTAAGCCCCGGGGAAGCCCCCTTCCGTCGGTCATTGCCTCTGCTCGGTCACATGAACTCGACTGGCTGAGAGGATTCACTACTAAAGCAAGCTCTAGGGAGCTCCTGTCATCGACTCTTGTTTGCTCGGCTCCCTGATAGTTAGCCTGTGTTGCGGTCTTTCCGGAGAAGGTTATGACTTGGACCTTTTTTTGGTTCGGCCCCCAACAATAAGTTACAGTTTTCTAATTATATTAAATTTTTTATTTTAATTTAAAATATTAATTTTAAATTTATCAATAATTTTAAAAAATCATGCGATCTTAGACACATGTAATGGAAGTTATTTCTAGTGGGTACCGTAGGTCCTCACGACATCAACGATAGTATTTCCAAATTCCACCATTAGATTCCTTCCTAAAAAGCATATCATTATCTGCTAAATACTCCCCTCGTCTCTCTCACATCGCGGCCCAATTCATTTATTGCCGTTGGATTTTACTCGAATCACTGCGCTTTAAAGTACTTCGCATTTATTGCCGTTGGATCAACCTCGTGATTCGTGTGAGTGAAGCATTCGAGAGGTTGTAACTAAAAACTTCTTTTTTTCTTTTCCCTCAGAGCTGAATTTCGTATCTGAACTCCCGATTTCTAGGGTTTCTGATCGCTGAACGCCAAGATTATCACTTGTAGTGTTTTCTTTCACTATGTCGGGTCCGTTGGATCGATTAGCGAGGCCTTGTGAGTTGTTCAGCTTCTTTGATTGGTCGTGGTTCTTTCTGGTGGTGGTGTTGAGCTGTTTCTGGTGTTTATGAAGTTAGTTTGATGACAGGGTTTCGGTTTGAACCTTACGCCTCTGCGTGCGTGTGCATGACCTTGAACTGCTGGTTGCAGTTTGGCATGCTCAATCAGCTCTTATGTAGTAGTATATGATAAGAACCGGAAATGATTTCCTGTTACTTACATTTAGTTGTCTTATGAAGTGTGGAGAGCCTGATGATACTTTTGGAATTTCCATGTAGTAGCTGTGGGTTATAGCTAGGGCATCTCTGATGAAACTTGCATTGTATTTTGCAGTGAAACAGCTGATGTAGGTGACTTGGTTCAACCAAGTCAATCTTTGTGTTCTTGTGTTCATACCTTTTATTCTGTTATTTTTCTGAACTGGTAGTCATTAGATGTAGTGTAGAGCATTATCAATTTGATGCTCTTGATTTTTTAAAAGTGAATTGTGTCTCTAGTCCTGCCTTCTTTTGTGATTTCCAACTTTATTTTTGTGACACGATGCCACAACATAACGTTCCTTGAGTTACTCGATTTTTTGGAGGTATATGGATCGCTATTTTAGTGGTAGAATTTTCTGAGAGAAGACATAACCCTATCGATTGGTGATTATGTGGTTAATGTCATTATTTTCTTGTTTGTTTGGTATTCATTAGATCATGTGTCTACATAGTATTTTGGACACAAATTTGTACTGAAGAATAAAATGTTTTCTAATCTTAAAAGAGTTGTTATTTTCTTTTAAAGAGTAGTTTTTTTTTTGAAAGTTGAAGCAAGGAAACTAATAATTCTTGATATTTCTTTTGTGGCAGAGGTTTGTTTAAAAAAATTGTGAAGCCTCATTTTGGAAAGCTTAGGGTCTAGTAGTTTGGAAGTTTTGTCGTCTTTTCATCTGGTCAATGTTATGGAACTTATAATTATATTGCCTTGCACTGCCTTGTTCTGGGTTTTAGGTTTTTTGTTCATTCATGTATAATGGCATTGTCGTGGTGCAAAATCTTCTGTCTCCATTGAGTTGTGTGTGCGTTTCTTTTTGGTTTACCTTGTCTGACTTTTGTTTGGATTTCACACACATTGTTCTTTGTCTTATAATTAATTTAGAATTTTTTGAACATCGGTTTACATATTTCTTTTCTAAATATGAAATTTGAGTAGTTAAATTGTGTTCTTTCTGGAGTGTGTTCATTAACTTCTGCTATATGACAGGCTTTGAAGGTTCATCTGGCAATGATGAGAGAAGAGAAAGAAAATCTGATTTTGAGAACTCAGAGGATGAAAGAAGAACGAGAATGGGTTCACTGAAGAGAAGAGCACTAAGTGCATCAACCAAGTTCAAACATTCTCTCAAGAAAAAGGGCAGTAGAAGAAAAAGTGATGGTCGAGTTAGCTCTGTTTCAATAGAGGATGTTCGTGATGTTGAGGAGCTACAGGTTGTTGATGCATTTCGACAAGCCTTAGTATTGGATGAGTTACTGCCAGAAAAACACGATGACTATCACATGATGTTAAGGTATTCCATCCTCTCCAATAATCACTTATGTTGATTGAAACTATTACCAAGTTCCAGCATATCCCACCTTATCCCTCTATCTCCCTCTGCCGTTATATATTCCACACATATGCCTCCACCATTCTTCCCCAACCACCCCACTTTCTTCCGAATCACCAATCCACCTCTTCACTCTTCTCCCCCATTCCACGTGCAAAAAACCTGTCTTCATCACACAACTCAAAACCCACAATATCTTCCCACATATCTCCATTCAACCTGACACGCGTGCCATTGATGCAACATACAACCTGTCCGTTGCAGTAGCAATTGTGGTACATATGTTGATGAACACTCATCAGTATCCATGGCCGAGGTGGTCAATGAGTGGACAGTGGACTACTGATTGTAGGGAAGAGAGTTGAGGTCATATGAGATCTGTTCAGTCTTTTATACTGTCACATTATGTACAAATGACCTGCGAACTTATCCTTGGGTAGCCAAGGGGAAAATGTTTAGGCACTGTAGTGTAAAGATATGGCAGCATTTTGCATCATGCTGGTTCCTAAAGGAGTGTAATTTGCCTTATTTGTCGAACATAACTCTGAAGCTTGCATGTATCCCCAGTATGTCCAAACATAGATCGACAAACCTCTGAAGCTTGTATCTTTTCCTTAATATGTCCAATCATAGCCTCTAATTGACGTGTTCATGTTGTATTGCTTATGCTTTTATGAAGTTTTCTGATATAGGGATTCGTTCTTCTGCTAAATTCACACTGACAAGGTGCACTAGTTTGCCCATTTGGGCTAACCAATGAAACAAGTAAACTTGGTTCCCTTCAAGTGGTTTAGAGCTCCCATATGTGTCAATATATTTAGGCCCCATTGGCCTAAATTAATTTTGGTATTCTAGATTATTTGAAAGAGTTGTCATTAGTGCGTAGACGAATTGTTTGAGCTAAATTATTATCTTTAGAATTATTGTGCTTCATTTAGGTAAAAATTTGGCGAAAAAATAATATTAGGGTGCAAGAAATACGAAAAATACCAAAAATTATTTAGGACAAAGGGTAGTTATTTTTACCTTTGCTTGAAGACAACGAATATCAAAATGCCAAAATTAATTTTGATCAAAGGGGGGCTTAGTTTATGATGACTATGTTGATTGTGAATCTAAATAGCTAACAATCAAATCCTCAGTGTTTGGATGGATGCAATTTAAGATGGTATTTGAGCAAACTCCAACGACATTGTGCACATGCGTGAGTTTCCTGTACACACAAGAGTAACAAGTTCTAACCCATGTTAGGTTGTTGGCTTGGAGCTTAAGCCTTTCGAGCTCATCTTTAGCTATCTGTCTTTCTGGCATTCTTTTCTTTCACCCTTTGCTCCAGAATTCTCTGTTTTTCTTAGAAGCTAGGATTTATTGGTTTTTCTTTTCTTCAACAATTCATCTTATTTGTGTGGTATCTTTGTAAATATTTTTGATCATAGAAAATGTGGGTTCCGGGGACCACGACCTTCAGATGGAGATCTTCCGACTGTCGTTGAGGGTTGAACCTGCAACCAAAGATGGTTAGTGCTACTCGGTGCTGTCCACCGAAATGTCACTCCGATGCCTAAGTCAGGAGTTTGGAACAGAGCAAAACCCAAAGAGTACAATGGCAAGTAGGAAGATGAAATGACATGTACCTCTTTTGGTTGGTCTCCTCCATATTTATAGTTGCCCTGCTCCTGATAAGGCAACCAGTCCCGCTCAAATGCGGGATTCCCGACATGATTTATGGGAGCGTAACGCTCCCGCAATACCCATTCCGCTAGCGAGATGTTCGGGATCTTCCGCGATCCTTGCGACTTGTGGGGCACTTCCTTGATCAACTGGTCCGACTGCATACACCATGCTCTGGTATAGTGTTGTTCGGACTACCGTCCCTCGCATGCTAAGAGACATGCTTCCTGCCTATACAGGCTGTGGTCCGGAGACCAAGAGTTACTGTACCAAAGGGCTAATGTTAACAATCCTGCCGCCCAGGGCCCATGGTCCGGTCATCCCCCGATTGCTACTGCCATTAGGGCCTTGGTCTGGCTAACCAATGCATGTCCGTTCTGACCCATTTGGTCCAGTACGGTCAACGCTACCGTACTTCTCGTGTTACAACCTGGCACTGACCATTCAGGCCCAAACCGCAAGTCCATTCTATTGGATCATCTGCCCGTCCTGGGCCTGGCCCCCGTGGGCCTGTTCCGTTTACTCAGCCTGAAGGCCTGACATAGTTCGGTTACCACAGAAAGAATTAACCTGTAGATTCGGATTGTTATTCGGATTCATGATATTCACAAATGGATTCGCACTGCAGGTTTTTGAAAGCGAGGAAGTTCGATATTGAAAAAGCAAAGAACATGTGGGCTGATATGATTCAATGGAGGAAAGATTTTGGCGCAGACAATATTACCGAGGTAATAAGATTGGACATTTGGCCTCGGATTACGCGGGCCAGGCTCCCTGCATTTGTTTGACGTTGTGAGTTTTAAGTTGATCTTTACTTTACTCCTTTTGATAAGTGTTAATCTGTGCTGTACTTTTTGTTTTTTCATCAGGATTTTGAATTTCAAGAGTTGAATGAAGTTCTTAAGTACTACCCACAAGGAAATCATGGCGTGGATAGGGAGGGAAGACCTGTTTATATTGAAAGATTGGGAAAAGTTGATCCAAACAAACTTATGCAAGTTACCACAATGGATCGGTATGTAAAATACCATGTCCGCGAGTTTGAGAAAAGCTTTGCAGTTAAGTTTCCAGCTTGTTCCATTGCTGTGAAAAGGCACATAGCTTCAAGCACAACAATCTTAGATGTTCAAGGCGTGGTATGTGGCCTCCCGTGTTTTTGAAATTCTGTCTGTAAGGTTGGAGTTTAATTTCATTACAATTTAAAAATCTTTGTTTACCCTTGTCTTCTGTTATCTCTTATTGTTAATTTTCAGGGTTTGAAAAATTTTACTAAGGGTGCACGTGAACTTATAACACGACTTCAAAAGATTGATAGCGACAATTACCCCGAAGTAATTATGTCTTGGAAAATTATACATTTCAAATTTTGAAATTAGTTTTGGCAATCAATAGTGACCTAGTTTTTTCCTGTTTTGCACTCTGATTCCTGCAGACTCTCCACCAAATGTTTATCATCAATGCTGGTCCTGGTTTTAGGCTGCTGTGGAATACTGTAAAGACGTTTATAGATCCCAAAACAACTTCCAAAATCCATGTATGTTGAAACTCCTTACTTATTTGGAGTCTGGACCCACCATCCTATAATTTATATCACGCTGCAGCTGTTGACCTTTCTGTATGATTCTTGAACTGTTTTGGAATTTCTATTTAGGTTCTTGGAAACAAGTACCTGAACAAGTTGCTTGAGATAATTGATTCGAGGTAAGGCGATTTTCTTTATAGTTAACATGTTTTTCTGTTTCTTATTCTAAGCTATCTTGTAACTTACCTTCCTTTCAGTTTTTTTACTCCTCATGAATAACTCGTTGTTGCGGGACTTGACCAGTGAGTTGCCAGATTTCTTTGGGGGTACCTGTACTTGTGCTGATCAAGGGGGGTGCCTTCGTTCTGATAAAGGGCCATGGAAAAACCCAGAAATCTTGAAGGTCTTTAGTCATGCATTGTGATATAAAATATATATCACTGTGGGATTTTTTTCACTCATGTATTGCTTCCTCATATTTTCTGTAACTGTACTGATTGCTTTGTGTGGGCATAATTTTTGCAGATGGTTCTTAGCGGCGAAGCACGTCGTTCCAGACAAGTAGTTAAAGTTCTTGACAGTGAAGGGAAGGTGGTTGCTTATGCTAAGCCGAATTACCCCACGGTATTACCTCTTGGAGTTATTTTATGTCTCTTTAGCATAACCAGGGTTTATTTGTTTTCTTTCTGTTTAGATCGTTATATTGTTATTTTGGAATGCTATAATCAGATAAAAAGCAGTGATACATCCACTGCTGAGTCTGGATCTGAAGCTGAAGATATTGGTTCGCCAAAACCAATGAGGAGTTATTCACAGCTTCGATTAACTCCTGTTCGTGAAGAAGTAGGTTTTTTGACGCTCATTTGATGTTGATTATGCTAGTTTATGTCTAGATTTTCAAATTTTTGTAGCAGCTATTTGTGTTATGATTGAGTTGGTTTCGTAAAATAACAGGCTAAGGTAAATGGAAAGGCAAGCTATGTTGGCAGCTTCTCAGGGTACGATGAATATGTCCCCATGGTCGACAAGGCGGTTGATGCTGTTTGGAAGAGGCAAGCATCCTTTCAAAAGCCTTCTGTCTCAAAAGGTTAGTTAAAATAGCTTAGCCAGTGGTGACTTTCTTTTGCCCTTGTATATTTTTACATCCTTAAAGCATTGTATTGACGACAACGATTTCCAAAGTCTCTCTACAATTGAAGAATGAGCGGGCCTCCGCTTAGGGAAATAGAAATCCAAAGCTATATTCCTTAATTATCTGAAAGTATAGTAAGGAGTTTCTCGTTCTTATGGTATCTGGAATCACTTTCAAAGCGAATTTACCGGAATCTACAGAAAAGAAAGTGGGTCTTACCGTCACACAAGTTCATTTATTCTCCACTTACTAATAGGAGCAGATGCACATGGGAACTAGGAGGGTAACGCCTCTTCCTCAAAATTTTTAAATTGCACTATTACCCTTATATTTCTTGTCACACCCTGTTCCGGAAGGTTACGCCCCGCCGACACCAACAAATCAATTGTATCAAACAACTTCATAACTGAGATTATATAATAAAACCATTTATGATTACTTCAACTTCTATAATTAAACATCTACTAAAGTTTTTAACAACTAAACGATTCTACAATAAGCAGCGAAAATAAACTAGAACAATGTGTACAAATCTGTTTTTACAATAGGAATGTTCAAAAGATGCTAAATAACCAATCCAAACTATCCAAACAAAGACAACCTCCCAAAACAAGGCTCTAATCCAACTCTATACCAGTAGTGGACCAATCTAATCCTGCCAAATCAAATTGGAATTCACAATCGGATTCCAGGAGAGTTCATTAGACATTATGTTTTAAATCAAACACAAAGACAAATGATAAGGTTCGAGACTATCAACATTGTGCAACAATCTAAATCAACACAACCTTTGTTTAACTTATCAATTTCAGCTTAGTTATCACTGTGTCATCAAATTAAACACCAATATACAACCAAGAGATCCCTGCCTAACACCTTTTTTAGTTTTTCCATAGATACATGCATTGACCTATCTATTATCACCATGTGAGTATTTTTCGGCTACTCATTATCAATAAATGTTTTGGATATTGTTCGGCTATCCAATGCCAAGATATTCTAGCATTACAATCTCAACACTTAAACAATTATTGAGAAACTCAACAATATACTTATCAACATGCTTATTCAATTTAAAAACATGATATGAATTGAGCAACTTACAACAAATCTTGATAATGGAGAGAAGTTATCACTTAGGCACCTCGGACGTGCCTTCCTTGTCACCTGTAATTTTCAACATATCAATATTCTACCAATAAAATCAATATTGACATTAAAGGACATGATTTATATCATTTTATGCTATTTTCATTCCATTTAACTCATTCAAGCATTTTATCAAACATCTTATGTGCATAACCTAAGTCATGATTCCTACATAATTCAAATCATCATTCTTATACTCACAATCTATATTAAATCTCTATTACAAACATAGGAAGCAATTCCTTCAACAATTTCATAATTAAAAATTAAATTTGTATTTAACTTCACATATACTTTCAATTTCATGAATTCAACCCATATGCATGTAGCACGTAAGCCTTGTACTTCTATTTCATATAATCATGAACCAAATCCCGAATTCAAGTTAAACCCCAATTTAATCATGAAAAATATTCCAGAAAAATTGAAGAAAAGCTTGATTCTAGGTTAGTTCTTACATTAGATTGATTTATTAACCCCAGAAATCTTGATTTCTTTCTCTTCTCCTCTCTCTCTCTCTCTCTCTCTCTTCTATTGTTCTACTGATTGGATTTGAGAGAATAAACGTTTTTTGAAAGTATTTGGAGGTCTTCTTCTGTTACGTGTCTTAATTTTAGTCATTTAGGTTATGTACATGTCAAGATTTTAAACATTTAACCGATCCACCGATATATTTAAAATCTAGAAAATTTTGGAAAAGGCCCTTATTATTGGTAATTAGAGGTTCCATTTCCGTAAATGGTCTCTGGTCCAACCAGTCCTCACTGCCCCAACTAACTTCTAGAAATCTAACCCTTTAACTACCGAAAATGGCCACTACATTTCCGGAAGTTAAAGCTGGATATTTCCCGGACTTCCTTTCTCAGCTAATTTCTGGTAATTGACATTACCTATTTCCGGAAATACTCTCCTTTCTTTCTTCCCAGATTCTTTCCTTCTTCAATTTCTGGTATTCTTTCCTTAGATAATTTTTGGTAGTTACTAGGTTAACTCCTTAACTTTCGGTAATAAAAATTTAATTCCGGAAGTAAAATACTTCCCAAGCCAAAAAACGAGAGAGTTGATCTTCAACTTTTCTTCACCACTTCCGGTAATCCCTTTCCTATTTCTAGAAATTAAATCTTTCCCCAACCAATGTCCAAAGAGTTGAAATTCACCTCATTTCATCATTTCCGGTAATTAAGTCTTGAATTTCTAAAATTCAATTTCCAACACTTCTAAACAATTCCAATTTCAACGAAATCAATTCTAACTCATTTTAATCTCATCCAACTCTTATAAAATCTATTCTCATGCCCATTATCTTTATTTATCAAAATTTCATCAACAATTTCATTTCATAATCATGCATTTAATTTCCAAATCATTTTCCTTTCATTACTAATTTCCCCAAATCATCTTAAAATTCATTTCATCATCGTCACCATGATTAATCACATCCAAATCATGATATATTAATGCAAAACCTCATTTAAATACTAATTTTAAAGAAATTAAACTTGAGGGGTGCTACATTTCTATTATTTTATTTATTTACCCCCTCAAATGTTTAAACTGTGTTGGTAAAATTAGTTGGTGATGACAAAATCTCGAATTTGTTTGACATTGAAT
>NMUG010012214.1:0-10422 GCA_002855965.1 Monotropa hypopitys
TATTCAAATACCATAATTTGTTTCAACAATAATAATTCCATGGAGCATTAGTTTATCAATTAATTTATTCAAGATAATTAAATACATTTTAATTATTTAACCAATTCTATCATGATGTGTATTCTAACTAGAATTAGTCAATTCAATAGACATGCATGAATTAAAATTATTTTCTGAACTACTTAATTTGTGATATTCAATTCAATATAAATTCACATAAAATCATTATCAAAATATTAGGATCAACACTTTTGATGAAGTTCATTGATCTTTTCATGAATTCCATCGTTGTTTCTTTTTCTGATTTCTGGTACAAAAGCTTGGATTCATTATGACCCGACATCATCCCTCCACAAATCCACAAGGACAACGATGATGGACGGACATAGAGAGAGGAAAAGGAGGGAGAGAAATCAAAGGGACATACTAGTAGTCGATGGACGACGATGGACAACAGCGATGGACTACAGGCGGAGTCCTAGGGTTGCGTTTGGGCGGCAGACACGAAGGGCTATGGTGATCATGTGGAAATATAAAAGCGCCATTCGATTGAGGAGGGCGACATCAATGGAAGGCAACGATAGATGGCAGCAATGGCGACGGGCGAAAGGTGAGCTAGTGTTGCATCATTTTTGTGGAAGGGTTTGTGATCGATGTATCTATGCTATTAAAAACATGAAATGCTTTGCAGAGATGGCCGATCTTCCGATCTTAGGGCTTGGTTATGTGGTGTCCGAAATAAAGCACCAAAATGAAACTAGCTATGTCAGTGTCTACCTTCGAGCCGCTGGAAAAGAAAGATTTTTACCAACGCTTCCCTTTGGGCTGCTGCTAATGGCCAATATCTAGCAACGATTCAACTCCACTACTATAAAAAATGCTATGCGTACCGACGGCCAAACCGATTCACAAACCGAAAATAGACTCCGACCGGTAGGAGTCTGCTTTTTCCGTGTAATGAAAGCAAACTCCTACCGTGTGGGAGTCTATTTTTGGTTTGTGAATCGGTTTGGCCGTCGGTGTTTATAGCAAAACTCCACTACTATAGACCTATTTTAGTAACGCTTTGTTGGGTTGCGGGTAAAAAAATGCTTAGAGAATTCAATTTTCTTATAGTGACGTTTCTGCTATTGTATTGATTTCATTTTTTGTTTTTTGATAATGAAATTTTCTTTACTGATTAAAAAAAGACGAGCTAGTTTCAAAACGTGTTTGGTCCCGAGAATGATCCCTTCAAGTATTAACAAACAAAATGACAATCTTTCTCCCCTTCAAGTATTAACAAACAAAATGACAATCTTTCTCCCGGCAGTGGCGGATCGAGCATGTGCCCCCTTAGCGCATGACCCCTGTAATTTTTTTTAAAGAATTAATCTTTCCCTTTTGTTTTGAACAAAGAAAAATTTTGCTTTTTTCCATTTAACACATCCTGAGAAGTGAGATACGTCTCCCAGCCAAATTACTCATACCTCTTCTTTTGCTTTAAACAAAGGTAAAGTTTTCCCTTTTGTTCTTTAACTCATAGTGAGAAATGGAGGAGAAAGAGAGCATCTCTTTCTTCATTGTACAACACGTAGGTGACAATAAAGAAACAAAGAGTGGAAGTTACATTGGTAAAAAAAGTTGTACTGCATGATACATTGGTAAACCAAAAGAAAATGGAAAAAAACATGCAGTTTTATGTTATAATTCCTATGTCTGATCTAAAACATCTTGTTCTTGTCATCTTTAGGAAGCTCTTTCCCATGCAACTCCTTGGGTTTAGCATTCTCCATCTCCCTAAAAGCAAAAATTCACAAGTCATTTTCAATTTCTTGTGGACACCTGAAGACGCCTGAAGATGGAATTGAGATAGCTAACATTATATCATGGACCCTTGTGATTTCGCATACAATAATTTCAAGCAAAAGCAATTTTATTTCAATTAAACAAAACAATCTATGAGAGTTTTATCTTCCTCAAATTCTCTCTAAACACTATCTATGATTTTCTCTCTTAAATTGTATCTGAGTTTTTCCTTGATTTCTTCTCTTTCGTTACATACATATAACATTTATTGACTTCCAATTCGGATACAAAACATGTATGAAAACTCTAACTTTGAAACCTTAATCCCTAAGTAATCTGACAATCAAAACCTTAATAATTAAGGTTTAAAATTCAATGCTCAAAGGAAGTGAGCTTCCAAGATCCTTACGTGACAACTTCTTCAACCTTCTCCATTCTTCTATATTCTTCATGCTGAGGGTGATAATGAAATCAAGTTTGATTTCCAACATACCCCCTCAATCTTGATTCACTAAAAGTTGTTACACCAAGCATTCTTCTTATCTTGTACATCCGTTTGACGCCAATAGTTGTGTGTCTTTCTGGTAAGGGTGTAAGTTTCCATGTCTTGTTTCTTTCAACAGTTCCAATTTGTTCTTCCATTGCTTTACGCCGTTTCTCTTCTTTTTGAGCTTCCTCTAATTTTATTGGGTCAGTGCCTGTGAACCGCAAAATAAATCAAAATCATCTTCTAGTCTTCTGATAACATCGTAGAACTCTTGAGTGTTCTTGGTCATGCTTGGTCTGTGTGGTGATGAACTTACACTTCTTGACGAAATACTTAACAAGGCGCAGTCCATGCGCCTTTTGTAACCTAAGGCAAGGTGCTTTGAAAGAATCACAGAGAAGTTGCAAAAAGAGTTTTCCTAAGACGCACAAAAGCGCACTTCTTCTAAGTAGGGTAAAAGATCTATATTTTGAATTTCAAGGGGTTATAGTGTAGTTTTGGATGTTTTTACATAATGTTTTCTCCAACAGACTAACCTAATCTCTCTCTCTCTCTCTCTCTCTCTCGATGATTAGCAAATCCTATTTGGGATGAATGGAAGTCCAATTGGGATAACTACTTCTACTTGCTTTTATTTTATTTCAAATGTTAGATGCTTATGTTTTGTTGATTTTGGCGTTTTAGTTCTTCTATATGCAAGAACCGTTAGACTATTTGACATTTGGTATATGTTTTTATGTATCTTTTGGATAACATTTCTTCTAAGACTCATTTGTTTTGTGTTTATTATTGGAAGTATTGGTGTGTGCTTTTTTTCCTTTTTTCTGCTTAGGGGCACCTCACTTCAAAAATGAGTATGCCTCGCCTTTGCGCCTCTCGTCTAGGCCCCAAAGGACTTTGCGCCTCAGTGCGCCTATCGCCTTTGACAACTATGTCACTGACTAACTCTAGCTACCAGCAGACCTGGAAAGCTACAGTTAAAACAATCAAATAATGGAATTCACTTGAGCTTAGCATCTCCAAACTGGTTCTGTAAGCTCTTTCTCGTTCTCTTTCAAAGCAAACAAAATTATCTCTTCCAGCAAGAATCTTCAGCAACAAATTCTCGCTATCTAATCCATCCCCTCGCATTCCCTCACCATACGGGTTTCTATGCCTTGATTTGGTGTAACCAGGGCAATTCGCCAGGATTCTCGAACGATGCAAGTCTTTCGCTGACCATTGTTCTACTTCTCTATGAGGTTCTGTCAGCATTTCACTTTTTGACATTGATATCCCAGTTCAGGTTTTTCTCGTATTAAGCCCAATCAAATTTAGGAATAACATGTCAATGGTGACTTCTCCACATAAAGTAATAATCAATCAATGCCCAGTTGGTACCTATTAATGGGTGTCTGGAAAGATAAAATGACAAAAATAAGTCTAACATTTGATAATAATACGCAAAGTAACTGTGCTCGGACTCAAGCCAAGACGTAAGGTTATTAGGCCGAGTCTCCACATGAAGAAATATTTTATTGATTTTCTGCTATTCATGAACATAATTTATTTTGCAAGGAACTTCAATGATTTTTGTAATTGGGAACCTTATTAGGTACCTTACGGGTTTGTCTCTCAATTTTCGTCGGAATTCTTGATGGGTGTTGACGCAACGGATTACACGAGAAATTAGTTAGCGTACTAATTTAAACGAAATAACCTCGAATAATTGAGCACGTTCTTGCGCACAAGAAACAAAGAAAAAACTCTCAAGGAAAATATCAATAATTCAGTGAATAATGGCAATTCATAGATTACATCTCATATAAATAGAATTCTAAGAATCCTATCTCAACTAGAAAATAAAACAAGAAAGGAATCCTAGTTAATAATAAAAAATAAAGTATTCTAAGCCAACTAGGAAATAAAATAAAATAAAATAAAATAAAGGGACATTCCTACTTTAGAAAAAATCAAAAAAATAAAAAAATTTCGTAATTTTCCGTAAACTATCAGTTATTCCCGCAAGAGTGGTTACCTGTAACCCACTTGGACTATTGGTGAGGTCATCGGTAACCAAGAAGTTTGTTGGTTGAGGAATGGATTGATTATCGGTAACCAAAAAGTCTGTTGGCTAGGGAATGGACTGGTTATCGATAATCCAAGGTCGATTTCCTTTGGGTTATCGGTAACCAAAGGTACTGGTTCTCTAGACTTGAGAGGGTTATGTAGCATCAACAACAATGGTTATTCTTCGGGTTATCGGTAACCAAGAATAACCAAAGTTGAAGTTGTGAGGGTTGCTTTCGTGCTTTGGAACATCGATACTTAAGTGGTTCTTCATTTAAATCCCAATTTCTGAATAACAATTTCTTTGGTTTCTACAGGTTCTTTTGATTTCGGTATTGAGACGAAAGTTTTCCTACATCAGGTGGAAAGGGAGAATGGAAGGGGCAAATTGGTGATGTCACTGATGTGGCAAAGCCAAATTTGACTCAAGAAATGCCCAATCCATAATTTGGCTGAACAGATTGAAACCCATTAGAGCTGAAATTTGTGATGTCTTCACCAAAACAATGATTTTTTTGCATAATTCAATGCTCAACTATGGAGTAACAATAACTAATTGTGGTAGGATAAATCAAGATTTTCCACGTATAAAGGTCAAATCCGAATTCTCTGGACATATAGTTTGCAGTACGGCACGTGTCATCCAAATATTCGATTCAAAAAGTCACGTGAAATCAGTTTCTCGCGCTATGGATTTAGGTCATTCTTGTGCGGCGTGACATCCTGGTAGCACGAACGAGAAGCTACAGTGGTCAGGCGCATGCATGTGAATCTCTGATATAGTCAACCACATACAAGTCAAGTTACCCGCACTACGGATTAGGTTGACCTTGTACAGCTCAACATCTCGGCAGTGCGGCACAGACTAACCCATTGCGGCGAAGGTAGCAGGTGATGCGTACAGGTGTTAGTCGGCTAGTGGGTAGCGGCCAACACATGTGTCCCCATTATTTACGCCTAAAAAATAGATTAGGATGAGGAATCCTAAGCCTATCTTGATTACAGTTAAGGAAGCTGGAAATCCAGAGGAGATCCGGTCAAAACGTATCATAAGAGAAGTTAAAGACGAAAAAGATTCGACAGAGGATTGGGATGAGCAGTCTTAATCCAATCCGGAAGGACACTAAGACTGGGGTGAAGCCCCTATAAAAGCAAGGCTCAACTCACGAAAGAAGGTAAATGCTAATTTGGCTACAGACTGTATTTTGAGTTTTTTCCTTAGAGTTTCATCTCAATTGATTTATTCATCGGACTAACTTAATCAACAGAGAGCCTTTCGGCTACTAGCGGTGGGAGTCCTCTAACCCTTGTTTGTAAGTGCAGATAAGTAGCCAGATCAGCCAAAATGACCAGTAAACCAATCAGTCCAGAAAACAGGACATCTACGGTGGTAAAGAGTCTCAGCTTTTATCCCGGCACACTAGCTATACAGAAACCTAATTGGAGATGCAGATGATCTAATGCAAAACGAACAAAAACATGGATTCCAATTATTAAAGAGAGCACCGAAGGCAGACGAGTATGAAAATCGTTATACTTCCAACCCAATTACAGAACACCTCGTGACTTACACATACACATATGTACATACATCGATATGAGCAGATGTGGATAATAAGCATACTAGATAAAAATAGATAGATATAAAGGGGGAGAGCAGAGGCGTACTTGGCGGCAGTAGAGGACTCTTGTTCGAGCCAGTGTCGAATCTGACGAACGTTTCTCTTGAAGACTGAGGCAGATTGTTTGACATCGCTCCTCATCAGCAGAATCACTGCGCTAACGCCGGCAACTGTCAGAATGAAGTTCGTTAAAGCCATTTACTCTCTCCCTCACAAAACCCCTCCAATTTCACATTCTACGATCCCCAATCCACACACCCACAACTGCTAATTGATCCGAGATCAATTGTGAAACAAGAATAAGGGTTTTCAAAGGGTTCTCGGCAGAGGAGAAAACTACAATCAAAAGAATGTTAGGGCTCTGTTTTCATCAGGTTTGTCTTTGCTGGATTGAACTGAATGAGTCCAAGACGTAGAAGTTTTGACTTATTTATGGGCTTGACTATTGAGGATATAGGCCAATATTAACTTGGGCTCAAACAGGGCTCTTACTTTTTTTTTTGTTTAAACCATCCTATATCCATTAACCATATTGTGGTGGGGTAAATTTAGCTTGACCACGTGCAAAAGGTAAATCCGTATTTACCCGGACTTTAGCTGGCAGCACAGCATCCTTCATTCACGTCATCAGCAATCCCGTACTGTAGATTAGGCCAGTCATGTGCGGGATGACATCTAGTCAGTGCGAGGACCAGTTACCCGGGACAATATTTGTTAGATCTCGATTGATATAGTCAGCCATGTATCCAACGGATATCTGCACTACGGATTAGGTTAGCCCTGTGTAACTAACATCATGGTAGTCAGACGGTAAGCCGTTCAGGGATGCGTGTGCTAGATCATGACAGATACAGCTAACCACACGTTCTGTCTAGTTCCTCCATCATGCGGATCAGGTTGGCCATGTACGGATAACATCCGTGCAGTGTGGAGACCAATCAGCCAGTGCGACGCGTGCCAGATCAAACGTGATACAACTAGACATGTGCGCAAGCAGCGTCCCTCTGCAGATTATATTGGCCATGTGCGGCCGACATCCACCATTGCGACAACCAGCATTACATTGCGGGAAAGGTGGCCGACAAATGTACATGTGTCGATCAGTCGGTGGACGGTCGTGTCAGGCCACCCTTACCGAAGGAATATTCAGAGTTCCAAGAGCAGTAAAAGGTGTGCCGCATTCCATTTTTTGGGGGGATCTGACCTAACATCTATGAGACTGCAACAGGAATCAAGGAAAAGGGGGTGAGAAGTCCCAGGCAGCTCTCGATTACCAGCGAGAAGCTAGTAATCCGGAAGGTCAGTATATAAGCGAAAGTTGAACCACCTAGAAGAGGTACATGCTATTTTGCTCTTAGGCTCCCACTTTGCATTTTCATATAGCTTTCTTCGATAAAGGACTCACTTAGACATCAGAGAGCCTTCTCGCCAGTAGCGGTGGGAGGTCCTCTAACTATTTTTTGTGAGCACAGAGGCAGGAATGAGTGCAAGCGGACTAACATGGTGATCAGTTGAACTAGAAGATCCATCCAGAAGACGTTTACCGACGGAGGTACCAGTTCGTATTTTTACCCCCGCACAATTGGCACCGTCTGTGGGAAATCCACCCACAAAAGAAAGAAAAGCAAACCAGACTCAGAATCAGACCGAATAAGATGGCAACCCACGGGAATGAAACCCTCATTGTTGAGAGGAAGGCCGGAAATGAGAGGCGAGTAGTCGCCACGCATTCTGAACTCAAGATATCGGTATCTTGGGCTTCCAAGATATTGATATCTTGGACATACTCTTAAGATATCGGTTTCTGCTCAAGGGGCTTGTGGTCTCTTACAACCTTCAGATACCGGTATCTTGAATGACTCAGATACCGGTTTCTGAGCCTCTGCTGGAATCGGTTGCACAGAACATAAGGTACCGGTTGCGCAGTCTGTGGTGACCGGACCCATGCCCTGAGGAGAAAACTGTCACAGAAACTTATCACATACGAGTCGGCCATACGGACCATCCAACCGGAGGTTCCCGCATTGTGTCCGACCATCAGCGTCCGGACCATCAGCGACTCACAGAACCAAGTGCAAGGGCACCGATCGTTAGGTGTCCACGGCCGAAGGGTCCGCAGCCTGGCCGACCGCCAATGACCGGGTAGGCGTCTGCCGGTGACACTTTGCCACTGCTCTCGGCTTACTGCCAAACGAGCCAGACCACCCGGAGGACTACCCTCCTGTCACTATCGTGGGGATCCGACTGAGATGCCCCATTCGTACGGTTCAACCCGGTCCACCAAGCGTCCAGGCTCACCCTTGGACCCTCGACGTGGGGCCCACTCAATATTCGTGAGCCCCAAGCCAACATCCCACTATAAATACCCCCTATGGGTACTGTTCAAAAGATCCTGATCCTCATCCTGATCTTTGATCCCCGACTGCTACCGTCCGGCCTCCTTCGTTATTGCTTTATCTTCTCAAACAGTCGCTAACTTGAGCATCGGAGGCCCCGTTGGTAAAACCCCACCGGCGAGCACTGATCCTTGTTTTGCAGGAGCCAAATAGGAGGACCCCTTTGTTTGACTGCAGGGACCACAAGCCATCGGACGAAACCGACTTCCCGCTTCCGAAGGCTCAGCGGCCGTAGAGAAGCCTTCGGCAGAAACAGGTTACCACAATTGGCGTTCACGGTGGGACCTTAGCACCAGTATTAGTGGAAATCGGTTGTCTGCCCTTCTCTCTGGCTACCCTCATGGAAGACGTTAACAATACGCCGGTGGCCCAGGACCCCACTCTTCCCATCGGTCCTCCTCGCCGACCGGCCTTACGCTGGAGCTAGGATCGGCCTACGCTGCGGCCGTGGACCGGATGCTGAAAGAAAGAGACGCGGAGATCGCCAAGCTTCGGAAACAGGTGGCTCGGGCCACCAACGTCGCCGACTCCGCCTCACGGTCCTCAGGACAGCAGCGGAGGAGGCGCAAATCAAGGGAAGACAGGGAGCGCAAAGGAAAGGGAGTGGCCGAAGGACAAGAGCGTCGGACGGACCATTCGGATGGCAACGACAGGCGCCCAAAGCGTCACGAGTCTGTCCCTCTTTACATTTACGAAGGAGGGGAGTTCGTTGAGGTCCACCCGCAAGACTTCTGGACGGAGATAGAGGACTCCGGTCAGTAGAGGGAGAAGCGCCATCGCGACCGGGAAGAAAGGCACCAGCACCATTCTCCGGCATCTGACGACGACCAAAGGGAGCATCGGCGCCACCGAAGGGACCACCATGCCGAGCATCCCTCCGGGCAGGCCCTCCAGGCTGTCGATGCTCGCTTGGAACAGCTCAGTCTCTCCCCCTTCTCCCGAACCATCGACTCGGCCGTCCTTCCTACTCGTTTCAGCTTGCCCAAATTCACCAGGTACGATCCAAAAACCGACGCCTACACCCATCTAATCTACTACCGACAGATAATGGCTCTCTACTCTTTAAGTGATGTCGTCCTGTGCAAGGTCTTCCCTACGAGCCTTGGCACCTTGGGCTCACTCTGGTTCAACAAGCTTCCTTCCCGGTCAATCCGGAACTTCAGAGATCTGGAGAGGACCTTCCTTGCCCGCTTCGTCACTAGCGCCAAGCAGAAGAAAGAGGTCGACTCTCTGATTAGCCTCCGGAAATGACCGGACGAGACTCTCCAGCAATATGCCGACCGATACTGGGAGCTTTACAACGACATCCAGAACTGTGATCACGGAGTCGCCACTTCCTCCTTCAAGCTGGGCTTGGAATCCGAAAGCCCCATACTCCGGGAGCTTATGCTCCATCCTGCGGAGAACATGAATGACCTGATGAAGATGATTGACAAGTTCTGTCAATTGGAGGACCTTCTGGTGGAGCGTGCCTCTATCCGATCGTCTCAGGCACGGCCTGCCCCCGCTCAGCACAACCGGAGGCAAGTCAACTGGTAAAAACAAGGGATAGGAGGGCCCCCAAACCGGAGGACTACGTGGCGGAGACCACGGTTTTCACAGAGCCAATCTACATCGTCCTCCGGCTGATCAGGGACGAGTCGTTCTTCAGAGAGCCGGATCACAAGCTAGGAGAAAGGCACCCCAACGGGAAGGCCTACTGCACTAACCACCGGGAAAGGGGACACTTCACAACATCCTGCCTCCCCTTCAAAGCCTACCTGGAGCATCTGGTCCGATAGGGCCATCTTGACAAATGGATCGACCGGCGCAGGACACCGGCCGCCAGACCCAATGCATGACAGGCAAACCAGGGTGAAGAGCTTATCCCCATGATCCCTTGATCCAGCGAATGCCGAACGGATCCCCCCATATTGTAATACGTTCTTTTACTGCTATCCAATGAAGTACTCTTTTTGTCCTCCCTTCTTTGTGTTCTTCATTGCTTTTTAGGACATAACACTGTGGCTCCGGCAGGTGCACGCTCTGACGTGATTATAACCTGCCGACCACCCTATGGCTCTGGACAATTCATCCATCA
>NMUG010012215.1:0-10420 GCA_002855965.1 Monotropa hypopitys
CGTGAGATTCAGATCCTCCCTGGTATATTCACCTTGTTGAACTCATTCGTGGATTGATACCTCTCTTCGGAACCACAATTTCCTTGCTTATTTATGTTGATATCTCGAGTTGTAAGAATATTGTCTTCGTCATTGGTCCTTTTGACATCACCGAGAATATTGGTGAAGTGGCATATTGATTGGCATTGTCGACCAATGTTTCTAATGTCCATGATGCTTTCCAAGTTGCGGTGTTGCGTAAATACGAACCTGATCTCTCGCATATGATCAATTGGGATAATGTGGAGTTGGGGGCTGATGTATCGTATGAATAACGACCCACCCGTGTTCTTGATTCTCTGGAGTAAGTTTTGCGAGAAAAAATTATTCCCCTATTGAAGGTTTGTGGTCTAATCATGGCATTAAAGAAGCCACTTGGGAAAGAGAAAGTGAAATGAGGGTGAAATACCCAAATTTGTTTTGATTTTGTTGTATTTCTCTTCCCTCTTATCTATCTTGATTGTATTTCTCCTCTCTTTTAGCATATCTTGTTGTAATCCTCCTTGGTGGTTGTCTCCCTTTTGCCTATACCTTATGTTAATTTCGAGGACGAAATTCTCTTAAGGGGTATGAGATGTAATGGTTGAGAATTTATTTAAATCAAATTTGGAGTTTCAATTCTATTCTTTGGATTTTGATTGATTTTAATCACAAAATCATCTCTTGATCATGGATGTGGTTGATCCTGGAATGTCGTAGAGAATCCAATGCGAATCCAACGCAACTTGAAACATTCGAATCAGAGTCCAGACGAAGAATCTAGGCTTGAAAGATGGCCCCAAGGCCATTTTCCTCTTGCACCTTCCCTATTCCCGGTAGAAAGAGGAGGCCTTGCGGGAGAAGGTTTGTGGGAGTGGAAGGAGGGCCAACTCTCGGGAGAGCAGAGGTTCAGACTATCGGGAGTTCGGTGGGCTTTTGCGGGAATTCGATGCGAGAGTCTTGGGGTTGTGCCAGAGATGGGGAAGCCCAGAGCTCTGCATTACCGGGAATACACTCCCGTATTACCGGTAATGCAAGAGTTAAATTTCTGTTGTTCGAATTTTTTTAAGTCAAGGGCATTTTGGACTTTGGGCCGCGATATAAATACCTCCCTTATGTCTAAAACTCTCATTTTTACTCCAGTACACACACTCTCTTCCGTACATCCTCTAAACCTCTCAAACTCTCTCACTTCTCTCTAAGATTCAAGAAGATTGGCTGGGTTCTCGAAGAAAACCCAAGGCTTAAAGTTGTAGAGGTCGTCGTGCTTTCTCCATTGACGTGCAAAGCTCGTCCATCCCTCAAGATTCCCTCATCTAGGGTTGAGTAAGTATTGTTTAAATAATCTTCAAGGTAGAGTCTACTTACCCCTTGTATCTCCTTTGGTGGTTTTCTTCCTTCCCTCTCCATGTATTAAGTAGGATGAGGATAATTTTTCGTAGTCACCTTGTAGGGTAAATTAATTTTAAATTAGTTGAGGGTTTGTGTTCCTTTGGGTCTTAATAGACTCCATTTGTCTTCAATTTCAAGATCCCCAAGTTAATTTTGAAAACCCCTAGTTTTTGGAAAAGCCCTAATTTCGGGCCATGATGGAATTTTAAAATTGAAGGGTCAAAGGTTGAAATTAATGGTTTTAAAATGGTCCTGTGACCTTCTTGACATTTCAATTTGAGGAATTGGAAATCAATTTTGGAAAATTCATGTTTTGGTCATTAAGGGTGATTAGGAGGTATGGATGCCCTAATCCTTGAAAATAAATGAATATTTTAAATTGGCCATTAACATGAATGATAAATTGAGTTGGCTATATTATCATACGGAAATTTTGCTCTCTGAGTAGCGACACACTTACTACATTGCGCAATGGGGGTCCACTGGAGCCCTTCCTAAGGTAGGATAATTTTGAGGAACTTACGGTTAGTGGATGACAGACGACTAGTGCAGAACAAGCCAGAACTTAACAAACTCTTTATAATGTGGTTGTGCCTCTCTTAATTTCATTAAGATTGAGATGAGATTTTAAAAGATATACTTCTCCTTGATTTCGTCATGTTGAGCATTTTGAAAGAAGATCAATGAGTCGTGGAAATTGATTTGAGATGAAAGTTTAAAAATATGTAATTCTTTTTGATTTCGTCAAGTTGAGCATTTTGGAAGAAAATCAATCAGTCTTGGAAATTGATTTTTGGAAAGGAATTAGAAAAAGGTTTTGAACTATGAAAATGGTCCTCATCGCATGCATACGTATTTAATTCTCGCTCTCGCATCTTTTGTCCCAACTTGGGAAATATTTGGATGTAGGTTTTCTCTACTAGGCTGTTGACTAACCTTCTATTTTTAGGTACCAATCCGACCGTCTAGCTTGGAGCTCGGAGCATTGGATGCCACTCTTTGGGTATCCTTATTTTATTTATTTCAGTCTTTTTAATTTAAATCCACGTACCCGGGAATATAATATTTTGTCGGACTTGTAAACTTAAACTCATATGTGTTTGTGGGTATGACATTTTCCCTTTCCCTTTTATTTCCGCACTTTTAAATTGGGTAGTGTTTATCTTTATTTGTCCTTGTTGTCATATTTTCAATTTAAAAAAATATGGTTTGAAATTTCGGGACGTTACATCATATCCCATGCATCTCTGGGAGGACTAGCTAGACGTCTGATGCGTAATCCCATATGAACAAAACATATCACTAGAATTTGTAACCCCCTAGTAAATGGGGCCGGATCACCAGGAATTTAAACCCCTGGAGTGCGGCCGAAAACATCACTAGTATTTATAACTCCCCAGTGAGGGGCCAGAAATGACGACACATATTAGATTTTAAATCATTTTTATATTTATGGATGTAACAAAACATTTATTAAAATGTTCATAAAACATTACTGAAAATCGTGAATTTTTAAATTGAGCCACTCTCCTTATATATGTGTTGTATTTTGAATTCCATGTATAACAGACTTAAGGAAAAATAATTAACCTTAATGGAATTCCTCAACTCCTAATCACTTTATTATTTACTTGTGATTTCTAACAAATTTCTAAAACCTTTTATAATCCTAAATAAATTTCCATTCTAATCATATTCGTCATTAGATAGGGTTGGGTAAGGTTTTCTTTTAATTAATTTTTTTTTCATATTATGTTTCCTTTATTTTTTCCATACTGGCACCCTACCGGTATGTCGGCCGGTATACTGGGTAATATATCGGTGGCCGTACCAGTTAATCAAGTCTTGGCGTTTCATCTCGGGCCAAAACTTTACACACATCGGTAGCTCACCGGTATATCGACCGGCATACCGGGCAGTATGCCAATGTTTGCATCGGTCGACTGCTGTATTTATTTTTGGTTCCATTTTCCCATTTTTAGCTCGAGTCTCGTTGTTTCACCACAAAATCATCACCCAACCTCATTCTGACTATCCTAAGGACCTCTACATTATCTATCTTACTTATAACACTTTAAAATCGGATCAAAACACTTATAAATTCATTCCTAATAAAATTTTCTAGATTTTTCTTCAGCCATGAACTTTCACGGCTTTTCCTTGTTTTTCCTAAGGTTTTAAGGTGAAATGAATGGAGAGGGAAAAGTCCTTACCATTTACCGGTGACGAGACGACGATGACGACAGCCTTTTAGGGCTCCCATTCTTCTCTCCCGTTTCCATCTTCCTTCTCTCTTTTCTCTATCTAGGTGCAAGAATGACTTGTATTCAGTGGGAAAATCAAATCTTGTAAGATGAAATCATTTGGGTCTTTTATAGTGTGGTAATATTAATTAAATAAAGTTTTATGTTTATGTATGTATATATATACATCTTTTACCTCATTTAGTTTCTAAAATTCACACTCCTTATAATATTCTAAAATTTCACCATTAAATTTTACTCGACTTCTCGAACCTACTATAAAAATTTTAACTAATTTTTTTAGTTAAGCTAATTAAATTTAAATTAATGATAATAAACTTATTTACCATAAAATTGATTTATATGTATTACATCCTCTCCAACTTATTTTAGTTTGGTCCCCAAACTTAAATTACTCGATCACGTGAACAATTTTGGATATGGTGCTCGCATTTGGGATTCCTTTTTCTATGTGGCTTCGCCTCCGTGTTGATTGTTCCACCAGATTTTCACCAATAGAATTGTCTTGTTGCACAGACTCTTCTCTTTTTGGTCAACAGTTTGTAATGGACACCCATCATAACTCAAATCTCCCCGAATTTGGATCGGAACACTTGGAAGAAAATCCCGAGTAGGGTCCAGAAGATATCAATGCAACATCGAGACATGGAAGATGTCGTGAACAAATGATAACTCTGGTGATAAATCTAGACGGTAGCTAACCTCCATAACTTTTTTTGTTACTACATAAGAACCAATGTACCTCGGATTTAATTTACCTATTTTTTGAGCTATACCTTTCATCGGTGATATCTTTAAAAATACCTGATCTTCTACCTAGAACTCCAATAGTCTCCATTGCGTATCAGCATAGCTCTTATATCTACTTTGAGCTATTTTCAAATGCTCTCGGATAATTTGGATCTTCTCAGTAGCCAGCTGGACTATTTATCGTCCAAGCAGTTGCATCTCCCCAATTTCAGTCCAACATATCGGTAAACGACATTTTCTTTTATACTTTGTTTCGTAAGACACCATATCAATACCGGATTGATAGCTATTGTAAGAAAACTCGATCAACAACAAATGATTTTCCCAGCTACCCTAAAAATCAAGTACACATGCTCTAATTATGTCCTCCATAGTCTGGATCACCCTCCCTGTCTGACCATTAGTTTGAGGATGAAATATGGCGCTGAATCGAAGTTCAGTACCTATAGCCCTTTGTAAACTCTTCCAGAATTTGGATACGAAACAAGAATCACGGTCAGAAACAATAGAAATGGGCATCCCGTGCAGTCTAATAATCTCCTGAATATACATCTTTGCAAGTTGTTCCAAAGATGGGGAAGTCTTAACTATGAGAAAGTGGGAAGATTTAGTTATACAATCAACTATTACCCAAATGGAGTTACCTATCGTAGTGGTTGACAAGCCTGACACAAAATCCATTGCAATATGCTCCCACTTCCATTCTAACACTTGTAGTGGTTGCAATAATCCCGCATGCCTTTGCTGTTTGATCTTGATTTGCTGGCACTCAATGTAATTAGACACAAACTCAGCCACATCCTGCTTCATACCTGGACAACAATAAACTACTTTTAAATCATGGTATGTCTGCGTCGTTCTAGGATGAATAACAAATTTTGATTTGTGTACTTTCTTCAGAATTTGGTGTCAAATTTCTAAATACAAATCCTATCTCTGAATTGTAATACATCCCGGTCAAAAGAAAATCAACTTTCGGTTCAGATTTCAACTCCTCAATCAATTTGTTCAAGAATGGATCTTCTGACCGTTTTTGCTTAACCGTCTCAAATAAACATCGATTGAACAAAAAAGGTTGCCAGTGTTGAAAGTTTACGGCTCAACACATCCTCTACCACATTTGTTGTGAGGATGATATTGTATTGTTAAGTTGAAATCTTTTATTAACTCTAGCCATCTCCTTTACCGTAAATTAAGCTCCTTCTATGAAAATAAATATTTGGGACTTTGATGATCAGTGCAAATTTCACAACTTATCCTGTATAGATAGTGTCACCATATCTTTAACGTGAAAGCCACTGTTGCTAGCTTCAAATCATGCATGAGGTAATTCTTCTCGTGCTGTTTTAATTGTCATAAAACATATGCTATAACTTTTCAATTTTGCATCAACACACATCCCAACCCTTAGTGTGAGACATCACTGAAAATAACAAATCCCTCCATGCCTGATACTATGTCAGGTTTGGTGCCGATATCAATCTTTTCTTGAATTCTTGGAAAACTGTTTTCTTTCTTCTGTCCATTCATAGGGCATTCCCTTCCTTGTCAGTTTTGTCAATGGTACTACAATTTTGGAGGTCTTTAATAGATTTTCTATAATAGCTCGCCAAACCCAGAAAACTTCGAACTTTCATTATAGAACTTGGTCGTGATCAATTGGAAATTTCTTCCACTTTTGCGAATCTACTGATATTCCATTTCCATTGATTACATGCCCCAGAAATTCAATACTAGGTAATCAGAATTCACATTTCTTAAATTTAGCAAGAGTTTCTTCTCTCGTAGAATTTGCAAAACCCTTTGAAGATGATCAAAGTGTTACTTCCCAGTTTCCGAATAGATCATAATATCATTGATAAAAACAATGACAAAATCATCTAGATAGGAATTGAATACTCGGTGCATTAGATCCATAAAGACTCCTGGCGTATTAATCACTCCAAAGGACACAACAAGAAATTCATAATGTTTGTACTTAATACGAAATGTAGTCTTCTCAACATCCCCCACTTTGACTTTTAACTAGTAATACCCGGATTGAAGATCAATCTTAGAAAAGAATTGGACTCCTTACAATTGATGAAATAAATCATCAACTTGAGCTAATGTATATCTATTTTTTATTGTAATTGTATTTAGCTTTTGATAATCAATACACAATCTCATTGTAGCATCTTTTTTCTTCACAAATAAAATGGGTGCTCCCCATGATGATACACTTGGTTTAATAAATCCCTTTTCTAACAAGTCTTGCAATTGCATTTTCAACTCCTTTAACTCCAAAGGTGCCATCCAATATGGGATTTTAGAAATAGACTGAGAACCCGGAATAACATCAAATGAAATTCTATCTCCCTATTCACCAATGTTCCAGGTAATTCTTCAAGGAATACGTCAAGGAATTCATTAACTACTGGAATATTGGAAAGATCAGATTTCTCTCCTTCCATATTCAAAACATAGAAAAAAACATCCTTGACACCCTTTTTGGATTAATCAGTAGGCTTGCATCAAAGAAATAATATAGGGTGGTGGTACAATCTTCTTCCCTTCAAAAGAAAAATAGGTTGTTTGGGGACTTGAAAAGTAACACGTTTTGATAGACAATCTATTGTAGCATAATTGACGGATAGCCAATTCATGCCCAATATGGCGTCGAAGTGTTCCATCTGCAAAGGGATTAGATTCACCAAAAGTGTTCTATTCTCCACTTTGATTTTCACATTCCCTATACACCGAAGAGACGACGGTACCCCCATTCATTGGTTGAGATATACATAATTCATATTTCAGGGCTTGACTCGCTATAAGTAACCATTCCACAAATGCCATAGATATAAAAAAGTGTGTGGATCTAGAATATATCAAGGCATGGACATGCATATCACATAACAAGAGAGTACCTGCAATGACTGAATTGGTGTTCTGTACATCACTGGGCACCAATGAAAATGTCCATCTTTGTCTCATGTTTGATTCCATTTTTACTGCCAGATGTGGTCTGATGTTGGATGCTGGTGGTGGTGCTAGAATTTCCTTCGGTGGCATCGGGGAATCTCTAGTCAGATGCCCCCGTTGCCCGCATCTAAAACATGCTCCCGTTGATTTGAAGCATTTTATAAGGTACCTTCACTGACATCTGGAGCAAACAAGCATTGGATTGTAGGATTGGTAAGATCCAGATTGGTTGAAATTCCATCGCTGGTTTGAACTACTTCCAGAGTATCCTATATTGGGCCTTTTTATTTGTCCACCTCCTTGATCTCTTCTTGGCCAGTTCTAGGCCTTCCGTTTTTGCTCCGCCACTTATTTGTTTTTCTTGTTCAAATTGAATTATGCTACCAGGGCCACATCCAAAACCTCTGAATATGTTAGAAGTTTCAGAAGTCTTACTGTAGAATTAATTTCAGGTCTTAAGCCAGCTTCAAACTTCTTAGCTTTCAAGTCTTCGGTTGCCACCATATATGTGGAAAATCGGCTCAGTAAATTGAATTTCCTATCATACTCTAACATAGGTATAAATCCCTGCTCTAATGCTATAAACTCTATACATTTATTATCACGAATAGATCTGGGAAAATATTTCTCATAAAATACTTCCAGAAATCTCTGTCACTCCATCCCCGGCTCTGTCTCCCTCCAAGTGATCAGTGGCGGACCCAGAAAAAAAAAATAGGTGCGGCACCACTAAAATTTTTTAATTTCTTTCACTAAAAAATTTTTTAGTTAAATTTTTCTTCACATATTTAACTAAAAAAAATTTTCCCTCCAAAACTTGGATGTGGCACCTGCCACACACCCCACCGTGTAGGTCCGCCCCTGCAAGTGATCCACCATCGATGCGTGTCTCTCTCGAACATGTTAGTAGCTAATGTGACCTTTTGAATTTTAGAACGTGACAGTACTGAGAATTTTCTCCATGATGAGAACCCATGCCTTAGCCTTGTCTGGATCGATACCTCCCGCAAACGATATTGGTTTCATTCATTGGAAGTCTCGAATACTCACTTGATCTTCTCATAGTTGATTATTCCTAACAATGACATCCACAACTCCGACCAGAATCTGCTCCATCCTACCGATCCGATCTACCCGCAACTAGGTTTCCAGAACTTGTGGATGCTCTACATTATCCTCCAAATTATCATTCATTCTCTAAATTTCAAAGAAAAAGAATTCATAAGTTACCTTATACATGTCAACATCTTATAAGATTTACTTTAGAACCTAAATATATATGCATGTACCTACATATCAACTAACGCTTATACTTATATTCTCTTATCTTATCTTAACCTTTCTATAAGTCTGAGACAATACCAAACTGAAAACATTTTATAATTCATTTCCATTTTTTATATAAAAATATAATTTTTTTTTACCTTATCTAAGAGTATTCACTTCGGACATACAATGAAGTAACGGTGGCCATTTGAATTTCGAGTTGTCTTCAAAATGTAGATTCTCGAAGTTCCTAAAAATATGTTCTACATATATACATATATTACACACACATATATTGACTTACACAATTTTTTATCATATAAATCTATTCTTCATAATTGTTATGACTTCTCGATCACGTTTCTTAAACCTAGACTTTGATACTAAAAGCTCTATCATGACCCTGACCAATTCTCTAAGGTCATCGAGACAGATCACAAACGATTTACCCAACCAACTCAGACCAGAACATAATGTAACTTTAAACTGGAATTACTAATGAGAATTTCATACACAACGGAAGAACAAATAAGTAATAAATACATCACCCAAAACTATATATAAACTGAAATACAAAACACGGTATGTCTCAGAGCTACTAAACTATTGTACTTAAATTTACAACTTACATTTACTTCCTTATCTTCTAGTACAACTATACACAAACAAAGTTTTTTTCCTTTTAAGGTTCTGACTCTTCCTTTCTTAAAAAATATTTTTTAAGTTAGAGCTCGTATGAGTGACAGAATACAGAAATATAGGTTTTTCATGAAATATGAATAAGTATATTAAAATAAAGTGCATTTTAATTCATAAATTTTATAGTTTCATAAACTGACACAAAATCTTGAAACAAAATTTTATATACTGAGTCATAAGCCAGAGACACATATTAGAATCATGTTCAGAAATAGAGAACAAAATCATATCCAAATATAGATCAAAATCGTGTTCATAACCAGATATCAGGATCTTTTACTTTCAAAATTCTTTATTACTCATGCCACAATACGCCATCCTGAAACAAATATCATACCCCAGACATCTCTGGGAAGACTAGCTAGACGTCTGATCCATAATCCCGTATGAATAAAACATATCACTAGAATTTGTAACCCCCTAGTGAATGGGGCCAGATCGCCAGGAATTTATAACCCCATAGAGTGGGGCCGAAAACATATCACTAGTATTTATAACTCCCTAGTGAGGGGCCAGAAATGATGGCACATACTAGATTTTAAATCATTTTATATCTATGGACTTAACATTTATTAAAATGTCCCACAAAAATATGGAAAGATAGAAAATGTTACTAAAAATTCATGATTTTTTGAATTGAGTCACTCACCTTATATACGTGCTTTATTTTGAATTCAATGCATAACAGAATTAAGGAGAACTAATTAACCTTAATGAAATTCCTTAACTCCCAATCACTTTCTTAAATTTTTATGATTTTCTAACAAGTTCTAAATCCTTTTATAATCCTAAATAAATTTTCATTCTAGCCATATTCATTATTAGATAGGGTTGGGTAAGTTTTTTGCAATTCCTTTATTTTCCTTTTACTGGTACCCTATCGGTAAGCTGACTGATATACCAGTGACCGTACCGGTTAATCAAGTATCGATTTTTCATCTTGGGCCAAAACTTTACACATATGGTAGTCCATCGATATGTCGACCAACATACTAGACAATATATTGGTGTTCCCACCGGTTTATTCCTGCGTTTAGTTTTGGTTCTGTTTTTCATGTTTTTAGCTCGGG
>NMUG010012216.1:0-10422 GCA_002855965.1 Monotropa hypopitys
GGGCCAAGAAACCTTGATTTCTACCTCGATTTCGAACTTTCTCACAGAAGGTTCTGCTAATCCTCTCTGCAGCTCTAAAATTTTCTCCAAGCTCTCTCTCCTTAAGCGCTCTCTCTCTCTAAGTGCCTCTATGGTTGTATTATGAAACCTAAAGAGAGTATAAGGCTCCTTAAATACTCCTTAATCAGGTCTTACTCTCTTTGACCCTTTTGCCCTTAATGATATATGGTAATCACCCTTATTTGCCACTCTCCTACTTATATACATAATATATGCATATTCATTAAGGGTTATTTTAATTTAAGTATTTAAATCCCTTAAATTCCTCCTTCTTCAAATAATATTTTTAACCACCTAAAATATATTTTTCTCATCTCCTATTTTTAATAAAAATAGGTTAATTTTAGTTTTAAATAATAAAATTTAGGTACGGGTATTACAGTTTTGGTTTATAGTTAAGAGAGAGAATTCTTGTAATAGTTCTTAATTTTCATCTCTCTCTTTTGAAGAATAATCTTAACTTGTTAAGGAGGTTTGTCTTACTCCTACAAGATTATTCTTTTGTGCTTTTTCCTTTAATACAAGGTTTATACCTTGGGTTTAGGTTGGAGACGACCTTGTTTTAGAGGTCTCAAATTGGTTGTAACGGTTGGAGATCATCCTTGAAGGTTCTCAAAAGCTTGTAACCGCTAAGGTAGCCACACGTTGTGACAAGCCTAACGAATAGTGGAATTATCACTAGTTGGTGATAGAGTGGACGTAGGTAGGGGAGAGACACGCCCCTATTGAACCACTATAATTCTTGTGTGTATTCTCTCTCTCTCTCTTGCACTTTCATTATTTTTTGTGTTATTAGAATATATTGTTAATCTAAATTTAAAGAATCAAAACAATCCCGGAAACCTCAACTGTTGCCGTATTGCAACAACTTAGGTGCAACGGAAGGGTTTTGGAATTGATTCTAGAATAAGAATTATAATATATTTTGATATTGTTCTTGGCTGCGATTTCAGTTTCATATATTATTATTTGATCAAAACAAAAAGGTTTAAGTCACAATTTTCATTACTTGAAAAAGTTTTAAAAAATTAGTATACTTCTTTATTGGACCAATTCACCCCCCCCCCTCTTGATTGCATATTGGAATAACAATTTCCTTGTTTATAATTATATTTAGTACCACTACTCTCACCACTAAGTTTCTCTATCGTATGGGTCTTAACAACATTTATATCGCCCCTACTAGTTCTCTTTGATTTGGAACTTTCAATTTTATCTATCTTAAGACAAAGACGTTGCTCTGCTAACTCCACCATACTCCTTTTAGCCTTTCAAGCCGTGTTCACCAAATCTACATAATCTCGTTCTCCGAATGAACTCAATTGAAATGCCACACTAGACACCCAACCATTCTTAACTCTCCAACACTTTTTCTCCTATGTGTTCACCAACCCTATAACATACTTTAAATTAGTCACCATTTTCACCTCATATTCTTCCACACTCATATTGCATTGCCTCAAATTTATAAATACTTCCTCTTGCATAAGCCTATAGTTCTCCTTACAAAAATGGTGATTAAAACTCTCAACAAACATCCCCCAAGTTAGACTCCTAGGTGCCATTGGTTATACTCTAAGTACCGGAGCAGTCACTTACCCTTTTAAAGGCATCTCACTTCTTCCTCATTCCATTACTAAACATAAAGGCTGCCAATACCACTCTCTGCTCAACATCCACACTCATAGTATTCAAAATCAACTTCACATATTTAAGACACTTTTCAACGACTCTAGGGTCTACTATGCTCTCAAACTCCACATTGTCCAATTTTTTTAACCCTTCTAACATACCAGTTTCCGTATTCTGAACAGTTTTCCATACCATCAAGAAATCTTGCATCTCATCTAGTTAAGTTAGTGAAAATATCAATCTATCCTCCTCTCTTATCGATTATGGAACCTATCTCCACCATTCAGATTACTCCGATCACCATGGATTTTTTCCATTTTACTCATTTGATTGTTCTATTCCATTGCTTCTTGCTTCCACACAGTAAGAAAACAAACATTGTGGAAACAAGTGTCACATATAAAACTCATGTGTTAGTCAAAACACTCTAACACCCTAGATGCACGACTCGGCATCCTATGGTCCACTACTCACCCATCTCTCACACTCAACTCTAACTATGGCATTCTGTTATACTATGTCTTTCCAATTAACTTTTCAAAACTTCCAATTACAAGATAACGTTGATCAGATATTTTGTTCCAATCGGACCTCAAGGTAAGTCGTTTGGGTGTCAAAAGACACACATAATAGTCCCGAAAACACCCTTATACAATACCATAAAACGTTCACCTCAAAACACATTATCACCTTATTAAATCATACGCCCCTCTAAGGGCCTATAACCTGAATCTCTGATACCAAGTTGTAACATCCCATTCCAAAAATACCAAAATTTTCGGAGGATAAAATTTTTCTCTCTTTTTCTTCTTCTCAAACATCTAACAACCCAAACATGCACCAATAATCATGCCTCCAAATATAGATGCAAACGGTATTTAAAGAACAATACCCAAGGACTTGCATTAAAGTAAAGCCATGCATCCCAAATTACAATCCCTCAAATACAAAACTATACACTTGCTACTCTAAACATGGAATCATAAATACTTCCCAATGAGTACTAAAAACTAAAATAAAAGGAAGACCATCTAAGATGCAACGAAGCCCTCAAATGACTCCATCCAAGCCAAACCATGAGATTCCATTTATGCCTCATAGTGGACCACTAAACCCTGTTACCTGGTTTCCAAGCCAAAAACAAGGAAATCAGAGTGTGAGATGTAGAATTTCAAGTTCCAAGATAAAAATATTTTCTCAAAACTTTTGCCATATTCCATCTTTAAAAACTCTTGGGCCGAAATCCATCTTTAAAAGCCTTGGGCCGAAGCCCATCTTTAAAACTCCTTGATTGTAGCACACCTTTAAAACAATTTGGATGAAGCCCGTCTTTAAAAGATTTGGCGGATGCCCACCTTAAAAATGTTTTGGCCGAAGCCCACCTTTAAAATAATTTTGGCTAAAGCCCACCTTTGGAAGGATTAGGGTGACCCATGTCACCTTATGGCAATTTGTCGATTTGCCCATTGGCTACATTTATATATGCCCGAAGGCTACTTTTATATATATGCTCGAAGGCCACCTTTATATATATGCTCGTGAGGCCAACTTTAAACAATTGAAATGGACAATGTACAATTGAAATGAAATACCTATACACTCACTTTAGTCTCTTAAGAGAATGTTACCGATTATAATTCGGGTGCTCCTCGATTCACCGTTTCTTTCCTAAAATCATTCTTGCACAATCAATATATGAACAATATTAAACAATGATAAGCAATACGAGAATTATTAAAACACCACCCTATGACATCATGAATCGTTCACACCCACACATGCATACCCTCACTTTCCAATTACAATCTCATGTATATACATGCAAAACTCGATAGAGTAACCGAATCCCCAAACAGACATGGATAACGCAACACCGTTACTCAACATGATTCACACACCCACACATCAACACCATGACTAATCACGCAATTCTACCACAATCTCAAAGAATATGCGAATCTCAACCATTCTTATGCATATACACCAACTACCCCAAAACCTCGTAGATACACGCAAGTTCGATCCATGTTTTCTATAAATCTCAACACCGTGAATACACACACACAACCATGGAGTTATAAACCATACTCCTTAAATCTAAACATGAACATCCAACTGTATTAGCCACAAATAAACCCAAAACACAAGGAAAAGTCGATGCAACAACAATCAAAGATTTATACATGAAATCCTTAAATTCAAAACCAGGGGAAAATGAAATACAACCTAAAGGAATCGATAAAAACCACAAATCATGCCTTGTAGGATGATCTATGTTCGAAAAGCTCTTCAAAATTGATCTCGGATCATTCATGAGCCTTCGATTAACAAAGGATCTCTCTCTTTCTCTCTCTATCTCCCTCCTGTCTCTCCCTTAGGTCTTGAACAACAAAAATGGTTGCCCATGCATTTTTTCATACCCTAATAGCTTTTAGGAACCCCAAAAATCAATTTAGGAGTCAAAACCCCGAAAATACCCTTCATTAAACAAACTAGTGACGAGACTCCTCCTTCGTCCGGACGAACCCCTCTAATTGTCCAAAACATAGTTCTGCTCCTCTCGTCCGGACGACCACAACCCCTCGTCTGGACGAACCTTCTGCAATCCAACAAACAACTTTCTGACTATCTCGTCCGGACAACCCTATGCCTTGGTCCGGACGAGCAATCCAGAAACCCTATCATTTTATTCCCTTATCACTTTCTTACATCCCAAACACAACCTCAATCACTTCCTCATCAATTTAGACATTGAAAAGTGTTTGAAATTCTAGTTAAGATCCCTCTAAGTCTTTTACGAACATCAAACACCAAATTCTCAACCACTCAAGACTTTCCAAATTTAATAAGAATCTCAAGAATTTTTTTCCTCAAGAAATCAACTCTTTAAAATCAAAACACCAAGAAACTTAGACACCAACTAAGATTTCAAGACCTCGATTGTTCTCCCACTAAAAGAACCAATCCTAAATAAACAAAACTGAAGCATGAACCACACTGTATTCTATACTACCAAGTACATCGATGTATACCTGCTTACCTCCTTAAAACATGCAACAGGTTCAAATGAATTAATTTATTTGGAAAACTATACGGACGGGTATTACACCAGTCACACAAGGGACAATACGAGACACATCGATATGTAAAGAGAACACATATCGATATGTGACACCATTGTTCCCATTACACCGAGAGGATAAGAGACACATATCGAAATGTGTCAAGAGAACACATATTGATATATAAAATAAGGCAACCATACAACTAACTCGCATATCGATATGCGAGTAAATCGACATAACAAAATGCCCTTAGGCACACATATCGAAATGTGCATACACTCATTTCAATATACTGAACATCCAATACAAAGACAAAGCTAACAGTGCCTCCACACATCGATATAATTGATAGGTGAGCACTCCACAGTCACTTGATGGAACACATATCGATTGGCACAAAAGAGGGGGGGAGTGACGCATATTGAAATGCAGATGGGGAGGAGGGATTTCACTGATAATATATCAGAATGTGATCAAGCTTGGGACAAAGGGCATAGCCCATTACGATATGCAAGTAGAAGCTGGAAAATGGGTCCAACTCATTTTGATATACACCATGGAAAGGTGGGATACCTCTAACACACATCGAAATGTGCCTCGTGGGCACCAACGCTCACATATTGGTATAAACACCTAATCATACCCAACAACCACATACTCATATAAATAACACATTTAAGTCAACAATTTGTTTATTTAAATTCCCCAAAACTTCAAAACTTCGTGAAATCATAATTTTGAAATTGCAATAATTTATATTCATAAAATTCCTATTTAATTTCCTTCAAATAAAATCTTATTATTTCAATTCCTTTAAACTTTCATTTTCTTCTTCCTTAACAAAATCCCATCATTTCAATCATCAAGACCAGGATTTTGTTTTATAAATTCTCGAGTTTATCTTTTAAATTTATAGAAAATTCTAGGTCACTACAGATATACATCATATTCATTCCTATACCAAGTGGTGTCACTGACTTTACATATCGATATATGTGCTTCGTATTATCATACCGAATGGTTAAACAAACTTCACATATCAATATATGATCAATTCATATATCAATAAACAACAAGATCATAGAGAAACTCATATTTTCACGAACTACTCTTCATCATCTTCCTCAACTTGATTTACACACAGTAGAGACGTTCAAGCACAAATTATGCACAAACAACTATTCTATATGCATCAACGCATACAAGAACACACCCAACCACTTTTAAAATCTTCTAAAAATATCAATTTTGCCAAGAACGCACAAAACCAATTTTGAAACTCTTTTTCTCCATCAAACACGATTTTGATTTCAAACTCACATAAAATCCAAAAAATATACACAACCCTAGCCTTATATGAGATGAAATGGGTTCTCATTCGATTAGAAAAGATTTTCTGAGCTTTTGATTTTGATATTCAACAATCTCTCTCTCTCTCTCATCTCTCTCTCTCTGAATTTTTCTAAGCTCTAAAGATGAGTAACTTTTCCACCGATTGTTTGATTAATTTAAAATCCAAACAAATTCCACTGATTCATATTCTATCAACAACTAAATTTTACTCACATATCGATATATAATATTTTAAATTTCAATATATATCAATTCCTTAACATTTCGATATATACCAATTCCTTAACATTTCGATACATATCAATTCCTTAACATTTCGATATACTTGCTGATCGTACCCATTCACCACCAGAACAGTCACATATCGACATATGCTCTTGCACATATTGACATGTGTCAAACCTTCTCAGCCAAAATCCACAAAGCTAACTCTCAAATATCAATTTATGACCATTTACATCTCGATATATGATCACCGAATGATCACACATATAGATATGTACACCAAACCCATTTCGATATACAAATTAAGTTTGGGCTCAACCAAATTTCAAAGAACCTCAATACACATATCAATATATAAACACCCCTAACATTTACATATATCAATATATAGGCTATTTTGGATAAATTTTCCATCAAATCTAACAATTGTCCCGAAAACAATTTATTCTAACGCTTTTTAACATATTATAATGCACATTTTCTCAACAATTCTATTAACAATTCATCTAAATTTCCTCAATATGTTAATCTATAATATTTAAATAAAATGCATAAATAAACTTGCATTAAATTTAATTGTAAAAAAAATTCTAAGATGTATGTTACATTATCTTTAACATAGATGTTATCTTTGAAGAAGATGAAACTTGAAACTGTGATCAAGTTGAAGCTATTAAGAACGGAGAGTTGGTCCCTAAAATGAAGACACGGAGTAACCGGAAGCATTTGTTGGAGAACCACAAACTCCGACATGTGATGGAGTTCCCGCACCTCTAAGAAATAATCCATCATCATCGTCATCAGAAAGCTCTAGTGAAAGACCGAAGAAAATGAGATTTGTGCGGGAGCTGTAATAAGCTTACGAGGATTGACAAATACTTCGAAGAGACAGGAGTTGCCAAATGTCAGCAAGATCACACCCTATATACAAAGGAGAAGGATGTTGACGGTAAATATTACAGGTGTGATTGTACAAAGATGATTTGATCGTAAAACAACTAGTCATGTTCCCGGCATTCAAACAGACAATAGAGATGACAAACATTGGACTTATGCTTTCCTTCATTGAAATTGAAGTTGCACAAAAAAGAATGGGCTCTTTATTTCTCAAACCATATACGCCAAGGAGATTCTCAAGCGTTTCAGCACGGAATGTAATCCAATTACTACTCCAGTTGACAGTGAAGTCGAACTTAGAAGGAGTGAAGTCGACGATAATGATTTGACATATTTCAAGAGCTTCGTTGGAAGTCCGTTGTGCCTACCGTGCACCAGGCCACACTCTATGTGATTGGACTGGCCAACAGATACCGTAGAGATCCAACGTTCATGTAAACATTTCGGTGATCCATCGTGATTCAATCGTGGCACAACCTGTAGGAATTGACATCCACAATTTACCTAAACATTTGGGCCAGCAGTCTTGATCCAACAGCGGCAGGATCAAAATTAACCCTTTTGGATTGAACTTAACAGATACCATAAGGATGTGTTTCTAATCTAGTACCCCATGTAGACGTGGTAACTACCAAAAATTCACAGGTAAATGAATGAAAATGAATATGGAAGAAATCACTATATTGATGACCATAATTAGTAGTAGGTGGTAAATGAAAAGGAAAAACGATTTATGAATACCGAACCAAATTCAGGATTATCTTCAAAGCTGATAACCAAAAAAAGATCCCAAAGGCATACTAAATCGGTGCATATATAGGTCACCCAACTAGCCTTACACAATCCAAAAGTCTAAATTAACCCTATTGCAGTGGAGTTCATTCATAGATTAAAATGACACAGAGATGAAAGAAACAAGATATGCGACAATGAAGAAATGAAAGGGTCGAAGAGCCTACAATCGACATTGCAGGAAAATCAGGTCGCTTTGTTCTTTAGGACCTTCGGGGACCCCTTTCACACAAGCCATGTCAAAGTGCTGAAAGCAACAATTACATAAATACAGATGTGGAGGAGAGGTTAATTTCCATCCTCATCATCACCCTCATTGTCGTCGTCGTCTTCTTGCTCGTCATCCTCTTCAGAGCTATCATTGCCTCCTAGCTGCCAGATAGCCAGAGATACAGAGAATTAAAACAAACATATTGTAAGAGAATTTCCCAGAATCTGCAGAGAGTTAGATAATTAATCGAGAACCTGCAGAAAACTTCGTTAGCAAAACAGTAACCGAATTAGCGTCACCGAAGGCCTGTGTTGTACACAGTAGTCTTAAACCGAATTCGCCACCTCCACCGAAGTGCGAGAGGTTTTACCGGCGTTCGATTCCCAAGATACAATCGGTGTTCCGGTGTGTGTCGCACTTACAAGAACCGGTCAATCGAACAATTGTTGTGACAGTACCATTCTGAATAACAGTATTGAAGATGAGATCTATGAATACCGTACGGAAGTGTGATGTATGCGAAGAAGACGAGTTGAACAGCGCGAAAGAGATGAAGACGATCTGATTTGCACGGAGGTTGGATGTTCCAATTCGTTGTGTCTTTCGATTGAATATCCGAGCGTCTTTTTATGGACTGCAAATCCGAACGTTTTGTTTTCAGTTTAATCACAAACGTTTCAATTTGATTTCGAACGTTTCTTGCAAATTTATTGCATCCGTTTTAAAATCAATCAATACATTGATTTGCTGTAGCCGTCATCGAAGAAGATGTCGATTAGGGTTCCTACCGGATGGGTTTACAAGACCAAACGGGTTCAACAAATTTTGGGCTTACGGGTTGGACCAAGGGTTGGATCACCAAACCTATTACGGCCCAATTGAAATTTGCCCAAAAATATTAACTTCAGGCACGAAGGCACATTCCACTAAACCACGGGCCACGGGCCACGGACCTGGACCCGGGACGCGGGCTCGAGCTCGGGCACGGGCACGGGCACGGGCACGGGCGGCAGCGCTGCGCGCGCGCGTGTGTGCGCGTGTGGGAAAATAAGCGATACGCACATCAACTTACTTTCCTCTCACTTGGTTGTGACACTAAGTCACACACCACAATAAATAAACCCATCATCAACCCATCTATTTTCCAATGTGGGACACAACTCAAAAGGGTACTCCCCTTAATCGTCCCGAACCGACTTTGCACGGCAATATCTCATTCATCTTTCAACGGATTTTGTCGATTCTTTTTTCTAATCGAACTCCTATTCTAGGAGTATCCAACGAATCCAAAAACTCCTTAATCGGAGATCAATTCCCTCAGGAATTAATTTTTCAAAATCCGGAAAAATCACACAATTTTTCCAACACATATTACATCCATCATACCAACCATTCACCCAGTGTTTGAAAAGGCGAGGCTAGGCGATCGCCTAGGCGAGAGGCGAGCCTAGGCGAGGTGGTGGCGCCTCGGTGGGTGGAGGCGAGGCGAGGTGGTCGGAGGCGAGGTGTAGGCGTGAGGCGAGGTCGCCTAGGCGAGAGGCGTGAGGCGAACGCCTTTCTCGCCTCACGTGGGTTCGGTTCGAAATCTCTTAAAACCTAAAATTGAATTCGGTTTTTCTCCCCAGCAGGTATATCCCTCTCTCTCTCTCTCTCACGCTTGAGCAAGGACGGAACTAAAAAACTGCTCATCGGGACTTTTTAGAGCATGAAACTTTCTCGAGGAAATTTTGGTTCAAATTTTCCAATTCACCTAGTATGATTGAGGGAGGACGTTGGAACTAAAAAACTGCTCATCGTGACTTTTTAGAGCATGAAATTTTGGTTCAAATTTTCCAATTTTCTGTTGTGGTTCAATCTACAAAGGCATGTTTCCAGGGAACCTACTGAATCTCTGCAGAAAATAAAGTGACTCAACGATGCAATCTAAAAGGTAATAAATCATGTAACGTAAAACACTAGCACAAGCCCGTGCCTGAACGCATAGAGCAAACATTTCGGTATTATAATTTCCGTTTTTAGTAAATTTTGAGCAAAAAATAAAAGTAAAATAAAAAAATAGCAAAATGTAACAAAAGTAATAGACAATAAAGAAAGTAATAAACAAATAAAATAAAATAGATAATTTAGAAAAATAAAATAAATACTTTATAGAGGTAAAATATAAGGGTAGTAAATAAAATATAATTA
>NMUG010012217.1:0-10422 GCA_002855965.1 Monotropa hypopitys
TCATTTCCATGGGAATGACCATGAGAGTGCATACGCACACATGCGAGAGTTTGATGAAATCATGGGGACAATTGTTAGCCATGATGGGCAAAAGAAGTCGGCTCGACTCAAGCTTTTTCCTTTTTCTCTAAAAGATAAAGCTAAGAATTGGTTTAACACATTAAAGCCCCAATCTATAAGAAGTTGGAATGAGTTGCAAGAACATTTCTATAAAAAATTATTTTCTATCCATAGAACTAGGCAACTCATGTTGCAAATTCAAACCTTCAAGGAGAAGGAAGGTGAGACATTCTATACTTGTTGGGAAAGGTTTAAGGAGTTATTGCAATTGTGTCCCCACCATGGGTTCGAGGAATACCAAAAGGTGGGATATTTTTATTCCGACGTCTCGCAAGCAAGTTGCCAACTCATAGACATAATGTGCAACGATGAGTTTCTTGATAAGAGTCTCATTGAGGCTTGGGAGAATTTGGAGAAACTAGCGGAAAATAATCAATCTTGGGACTATTCAGACCCTTCCGATAGGTCTAGACCAAACGTTCCCGCTAGTTCTTCCGGTTCTTTCCAGTTAATGGAAAAGAGCGACCTTCACAAAAAGGTCGATCAACTTTCTCGAAAGATGGAGGCTCTAGAGTTGAATAGAGTCAGTGGCATAGCCCCTGTGGCCATAGTTGATGAGTTGTGTGCCGTATATGACCTTAGCGGTCATGTAACCCGTGATTGTCCCGTGTTACCGGTTCTCAAGGAGACTCTCCAAGGGACCGGGCAAGTGGAGGTGAATGTCGTTAACCAACGGTATGACCCATTTTAAAACACATATAACCCGGGATTCAAAGATCATCCAGCGTGTAAATGGGGCAAGCAATCAACTCAAGCCCCACCAATGAGACCACCTCTGGGCTACAACCAACCATTGCACCCAACTCCTAATCCACCCCAATATGCTCCCATTCCACCTCATTTTTATCCGCAACCTCCGCCTCCAAATTATCCTCCACAAGTCTAACAAAATTATGATCGGCCTTCAAATCCATCACTAGAGGATACTCTTGCCTTGTTCATACAATGACAATCCTCCATCAATGAGCAAAATGTCAATGCTTTGGGGGATATAAAGGGGCAACTCACTAAACTTACCAACACCTTGGGGGTGTTGCAACAAGAAAAGGGCAAATTTCCTGCCCAACCACAACCAAACCCCCAAGGAGTTCATTTCTTGTCTGGTCCATCCAATCCTCCACCAAATTTTAAGGATGTGAAATCTATCACTGTCCTAAAGAGTGGGAAAGAAGTCGATAAAACGATTCATCCTAAAAATCCAACTCCTTCAAAATTATCTATTCCATCCGTTCAACTTGGTAATCCCACCATTCCGAAACCACCTACCATAGGTGAAGGTTCCAATTCATCAAAAGATGCTAATGAGCCAAGTGGCTCACCTTGTCCTATTCCGGCCCCTTATCCTCACCGGTTGAGATTGCCTTCCAAGTTTGCTTCGAATACCGAGGTGTATGAGGTATTTAAACAAGTGAAGATCAACATCCCTCTTTTGGATGCAATCAAACAAATACCCATATATGCCAAATTCTTAGAAGATCTATACACAGCTAAGCGAAAGCTAAACGTGCAAAAGAAGGTGTTCCTTACGGAGCAAGTGAGCTCCATAATTCAAACAAACATTCCTCCCAAATTTGTCACGCCTCGGGTTTTCAAACCATTTTTTAAAAGCAGTTTAAATAATAAATAGGGGATACAACTACTTGCCATTCAGATACATATTCAGTTAAATTCTCATTACATGATACATGATACCATCAGAAACTACAAGTGGAAGTGAAGTACAAATGCCATACACAGCTACAACTGAAACTGAAGTGCAAGTACAAAGGCTTATCTAGAGTTGAAGTACAAAGCAAAGGAAAGTACAACTGAAATGATGTATCTACACTACCCGGTACAGAAGAAGCCACTGATTTGAAGTGGCCGAGTCCAAGAAAACCCAGTAGATGACTCCAACTCCAAGTCACCAAGTCCGTCTATCCCTGCAACACAGACTAGAAAAGATAAAGAAAGAGGGTATGAGCAAACAACAGCTCAGTGAGAAAACCCATAACTACTACCAAGCATGCACATGCGGTGAGTGCCTACGTGTCCACAAGTAAAGTTCTAGAATAATAAAGAAACCAAAGTGTATGTAGTGTAAACCTAACTCAAGGCATCGAGATGTAGGCGTATCGCCAACAAAGTGTGTCTAACCAAAACTGCAACGTCAAGTAAGCACAAAGGGTACGACATCCCAAGTCCAACCGAAGCAATCTCTAATCTCAACTCAACCAATCTTACTACTACGGTACAACAACTCCAAGGATCTACTAAGGATCCCAAACCAACACCGTGCCAAGATATCCAACCATAACTCACGTTGCGAGCTACGCCAACTATCGTTATTGTCACGTATTGGATTCATATGCCATATTGGATATTTGAGATATTTCTTTCTTTCCTTTCTATCTTTCCATTCATTAATTTCGTGAATATGGATAAACTACGGAATCCCTAGTCAAGTACATTCCGGGTATCCTATCATTCTTGTCACAATACTCGTTCACCTTTACAAGTCCTCATCCGTTCTCTACAATGTGACTCCAACTAGTTCCCATAAACAAATATTATCCAAGGGACAACTAGACCAAGTGTCCTCATAAGTATGTATGTGTTATTCCACTTCCATTTCAAGGTATCCTTTATTATAAAGTATCGCCAAAATCCTAACCGAGGTATTCCATCTTATGAAGTATCGTCGGAATTTCACCGTAAGTATAGTCCATAACCATTCACGTGTCATCATTCATCAAGTAGTGTTAAGTAGCATAGCTACAATTCCTAGCCGAAGTCTAGTATACCATAGTTACTATGGTCGTCCACATTCCTAGCTGAGGATAGTATACCATTTATCATGGTCATCCATATTCCTAGCTGAAGCTAGTATACCATATAACATGGTCATCCTTATTCCTAGTCGAGGGCTAGTATGCCATCGTGATCATGGCCATCTACTTTCCTAGCCGAAGCTAGTATACCAGATGTCATGGTCATCCATATTCCTAGCCGAGGGCTAGTATTCCATCGTGATCATGGCCACCCCGTATCGTCATATTTTCGTCATTTTTCCTTTTATCATTTCTACCGTGCCTAGCCAAGGCCCTTAAAGCACATTCCCTTTATTTGAAGTTTCTCAAGTAATAGATTCAAGGTTGAGTATGAATAGCCCTCGTAGGATACATCCTCCATATTCGATGTTCATTTGGTTACGTGGAACTACTTACATAGTTCATCAATCATAAGCTCCACCTCGGTCAATCCAAGGGAGACAACCACAAAAATTATTCAACCTCAACCAAGGGTTTCAAGATCAACCTTCTACCATGATGGGGCCAAGGAACGCCCAAGTCTATCGAAACATGAAGGGAGGGACTTAGACACCCAAATCATATTTCAATGATCAATTGCCAACATCACTAAACATGTGGTATCCCTTATGTTCCAAGGGACCTATCGTGATTCTCAAAACTCAACGTACCCAATTATTTCACCTACATGTCCTACCACAATTCAATTGTCGCGATAACCCCAAAACATGATCTAAGATTCACACGGCATTTCATCGAACACTTGGCGACCTTAAACTCCAATGCCCACCAATTCTCCCACAAGTCACCAAATACTCAAGTTATTCTTCTCGCGGGTATTTCATCAAACACGTGATGCTCACGTTAACCTCGAGTGATATTTAGACTCAATTTACCATAATACAATCCTAGGGCCCTATCAATTGGACACACAAGTCCCTAGGGCATTATATCGAATACCTAGCGGGCACAAGATCACCTCTCAATTCCACTAAAATTAAACCCTAGGTCATGTAATGTAATCCACACCAACTATGGTCATTTAATTGAACCTACGTACACACACATATTCAATAGGAGTTAAGAATTTATCCACCGGAGCATTGCTGGAGAAGTCGCTGGAAAAGTTGCCCCTCCACACCGCCGCGATCCAAACCCACCACTGCATAGCTCTCGAAGTGCTCGTCAACGTTGATGAAGAACAAAACTCCGTTGCTTGAAGTTGGAGGACATCAAAAAACCCAAAACTTGGCAGATGGTTTCAATCCATGATTTGTCGGAAAGCCCTCGTCGTGGAGAACAATGTTTCTCCTTAGTAAATCTCCATCGGAAGCTTGGAGGGTCATCGATTTGTAGAAAGAAGGGAGAGAAGAGTTGTAAGGGAGGTAGAGAGAGAGCTAGGGAAAAATATGTGAGGGAGATTACAAAAATCGTGCATAAGAACATATATATAGCCCTATGCGAAATAACAAGAATACCCTTCATTAAACCAAAAAACAGCGAATTTGGCCTTCACGACCGGCCGACGGATAATGCCCGACCGGTCAAGACCCCAAAATGTGCCCACTGACCAAGTTCGACCGGTCTACGATGGTACGGTCGACCGGTCGACAAGGCTAAATTTCCACTGATTTAGAAAGATGGAATTTCCGAGTTTATTTTGGCCATAACTTCTTCGTCCGGACTCCGATTGAGACAATTCAAGTTGCGTTGGGTTCGTAATCCAATTATCTATGACATCCATGAATAAGAAATTCTGATTTGGAAAACGGATCAGGTCGTGATGGATTTAAACACAATTAAGGACTTACCCGAACACTCAACCATCAACGAACATCATGTCGGGGATGTCCATTCCACCTGAACTTACTCAAAGTGATACACGATGATCATAGATGCTTCCAAGCATCCCGAGATCTCAATGGCATATGATTTTTAATTTATTGAAATGGATGGAAATTAAATAAAATTTCTAGAGTGTGACACCCCGAATCAACTACAAACAATACGTATGAACTATGGAGGAGTCCAAAACTGACTTTCAATCACTAACACAATCCAAGGAGTCTACCCTAAGATGCATAAATCGAATAGAGTAGCGAATTTAATTCCGAAAACCTATTTTAAAAATATGAGTCATGACAAAATTCAAGGACCCTGGATGTCCTACTATTTCAGTAAAAATTGGGGGAAAGACGTTCGAAAGAGCTTTGCTTGATTTGGGGGCAAGTGTGAACTTGCTTACTTATTCCGTATACGAATAACTTGGAGTGGGAGAGATGAAACCCACAAAGATCACATTACAATTGGCGGATCAGAGTTTAAGGATCCCCAAAGGAGTGGTTGAAGACATTCTTGTTCAAGTGGAACAATTCGTCTACCCCGTTGATTTCATTGTCTTAGACACATGTCCCGTGGTTGAACTCCAACCCCAAACTCCCATTATTATTGGATGGCCTTTCTTGGACACATCCAATGCCATTATCCAATGTCGGAGTGGGTTGTTGAATATAACTTTTGGGAATATGACCATCGAGTTAAATGTGTTTAATATTTCTACTCAAACGGGAGACGATGATGATTACCATGATGTAAATCTCATTGACACTCTTACCCAAGAGTATGTCGATGAGGTCCTTTGTAAGGATCTGCTTGAACAATGTTTGACAGCCGAAGAGGCCAATTTTTTAAATTCACCGGAGGTAGAGTACCTTTATTCCCTCCTTGATGTGGATGAACTGATAGGGATGGAAAAGTGGTCCCCCAAGTTTGAAGAGCTCTCTCCATTAGAACATAAAATGTTACCATCAAGCATTGAGACTCCCAAACTTGAGTTACAAGCCAAATGCAGTATGCAGTGGTAGCAGTCGACTACTTCACAAAATGGGTAGAAGCCAAGGCACTAATCACTATCACTACGGCCAATATCATCGATGTTTTGTGGAAAAACATTATATGCAGGTTCGGATTGCCTCGAGTCTTGATTGCTGATATGGGTTGGCAGTTTGAGAGCTCAGAATTTAGAAACTACTGTGGCGAAAAGGGGATACACGTCCACTACACCTCTCGAGCATACTCAAGGGCCAACGGACAAGCTGAAGTAATGAATAGGGAGATCAAGAAGGGGATCAAGAAGAGACTCAAGGTAGCGAAAGGAGCCTGGCCAGAGGAGATGCACACCATACTGTGGGCGTATAGAACCATACCTAGGGAAGCCACAGGAGAAACGCCTTATGCAATGGCTTTCAGAGCAGAAGTGATGGTCCCAGTGGAAATAGAGCTTCTCAACCATCGGACACCATCATTCGACATCCAAGAAAACGAGGACCACCTCAGAACAGAGTTGGACCTATTGGAAGAAAAAAGGGATATAGCAGCACTAAGGGTAGCGACATATCAACAAAGGTAGGCAAGGTATCACGACTCCACAGTCTGGGTTAAAAGTTTTAAACCAGGAGACATGGTACACAGGAAGGTGGATCCTACGGGGAAAAGAATCAAGAAGCTTGGCTTCAACTGGGAGGGCCCCTACCAGATACTTTGCCATACCAAAGCAGGCACATACCGGCTTATCACACTTAGAGGAGGGGAGGTACAAAGCTCATGGAATGCAGACCACCTAAAGCTGTATTGTAATTGACTTATCATTTTATGTGTTCAAAACTGAATCACTGATTAATGCAACTCATTCTTTCTCCCAACATTATTATCACATACGTCAAATCACTTTTGAAATTTATGTGCAAGAATTCCTGAAGAATGATGTTGCGGTATCTTGACAAAGGCAGCAAGACTACTCGGATCGACTGTCCTATGGGACATGATGCTACGGTATCTCGACAAAGGTAACAAGACTGCTCGGATTGACTGATCCTACAGGACATGATGCTACGATATCTCGACAAGGGCAGCAAGACTGCTCGGATCGACTATCCTACGGGACACGATACTACGGCATCTCGACAAAGGCAGCAAGACTACTCAAATCAACTATCCTACGGGACACGATGCTATGGCATCTCTACAAAGGCAGCAAGACTGTTCGGATCGACTGTCCTACGGGACACGATGCTACAGCATCTCGACAAAGGCAGCAAGATTGATCGGATCGACTATCCTACGGGACACGATGCTACGACATCTCGACAAAGGCAGCAAGACTGCTCGTATTGACTATCCTACGGTACATGGTGCTATGGCATCTCTACAAAGGCAACAAGACTACTCGGATCGACTGTCAGACGAGACGTGATGCTACAGCATCTTAAGAAGCAGCAACATTGCTCACGAAATGGCAAACCAATCTTAGTCCTTCATTCCGTCGCAGAAATAGATAAGCAAGGAAAAGCGACAAATAACATTCATACAAGTGAAGAGCTAAGAATGTCTAAGCACATCACTTGGGGGAGAAGATCAGATAAGACATAGAAACAAATTAAACAAATATGATAAGCAAAGGAGTGTTAACACTCCAAAAGTCATTACAGATTAAACAAACATTGGTCAATTTTTGTCATTACAAATTAAATAAAGCACTGGTCAGTTTTTGTTTTGATCAATAGCAGAGACATTCTCAGAAGCCTTAACATCTCCCTGATCATCCTTCACATCAGAGATGTTGGGGGCCATAGCAACATCCACAGTCTCATCAACATGAACTGGATGTCCCTCAACAGTAGTTGATCTCTCTCTAATACCCTGCTCGCCTTTTTGGCATCTAGTTCGCCTTCTTTAGTACCTCTTCCATCTTTCTCACCACTATCATCATCTTCTACAACAACGAGGATATCTAGAGTTGCATTGTCCAAATATACATCAGGTACGTTGATGGTTACCCCCATCTCATCGGGCATCGAATGAAAAATAGAAAAGTCCAGGTCAGGGTAGTAAGCAGAAGCAACTTCCTTCATCATATCAACACCTTCATCAAAGTAGTGCTGAATTCTCTGCTGAAAGTTGTATGACTTAACCATCGAGGTGTCTATATCCGTCTTCAGATCATCTTTCATCTTCTGAAATGCCTTGGATGCTAGGTACTCCTCAATGATTTTCCCTCAAGTGGCTAAAAGCACCTTAGATTGTTGCGCTTTGAGAGATAAAAACTTATTTCCCCAGTCTTTAGCTTCAGTCTGTGACTTCTCGGCAAGCTTCTTATTAAGTTTCAGCTCATCATTGGCCTTCTCCCGCGCTTGGTTGGCAGAGGCGAGGTCCGAGACAGCAGCATCCCGGGCAACAGTCAACTTTGGAGAACCTAATCTTACCAAGATCTTTGCTCAGAGAAACGTTAGCGGTGGTTAAGCTCTGGTTTGCCAATTCCAGGGTAGCCTTCTCATTCCAAAGTACCGTCACTTGCTTGCCCAGGAACTCCATCCGAATTATAGCCTGTGCAGAGAGAAGTACGTCATGGAGCCCAAAGAAACAATAGGATTAAGAAAATCAGGAAGTGGCTTGGCAATCTCATACCTTCCCAAGCTCGAATAGACCTACCTTATAAAGGTCCGTGGGGTCAGTGGAAGACATAACCTTGATATCAGCTGGCTTGGCAAAATGCCTTGGTTTCTTTATTGTCACTTCCGAGTCAATGAGACCGGAGATATCATCATCGTCCTTGCGTAAAGAGGTATCCCTTCCAATATCAGCTTGGTTTGGAGGAGCGACAGGAGCAGGAGCTGGGGGAGAAGGTAAGTCAACCACAGGCTTCTTCCCTAGGGCTTTGTCTAGAACAACATCAGATGAAGGAGATTTTTTCGGCGGAGAAGCTCCTCCTTCCCTTATAACAATCCCTTTTCTAGGGGCAGTGATACCTAGTAGAGCAGCGACATCGACCTCCTCATTTTCAACCCTCCTTCTCTTCAAAGGACATTTGGAGATCTTCGGGGCAACTGGTTCTTGTTGTTTTGATATCTCTGAAAGAAAGAAACCAAAATAGTCAGGTTGAGACTTCACCCAAGATGAAGCAAATGTTACCTTCAGGTACCATTACCTCTTTCAAGGGCAAGGGCCTTGTTTCTGACTTTAGGACCTAGAAGATGGACAGTTAAAGATTCAGAGGAAACAAAAAGGAAGTATTTATGAACCGAATGACCTCGTGCTCTCGTCACCTCCTCTCTCTCTCTAACACGGTCACGCATTCCCGACCTGTGATACCATAGAAAAAGAGGTCAGAATTATAGTCGATAAGAACATATTCCAAGAAAAAAATACCCAGAAAGAAATTAGAAGCTCACTCTCGACAAAAGGGAAACCCCATTACCCACAGATGGGAAAGGTCTTCTTCTCCTCCCAGGAGTAAAACTCCCAATCCGAGCCTCCTACAAAGAAGAACTTGTCCTTCCAGGACTTGTTGGACGAGGGGAGGTCTTTGATCAAATCTTCTCCCTTGTCTCGTTTGGAAAAATACCACCATCCACGGGTCATCGGACTTTCTTTCAAATTGAAAAGATGAAGGAAAACCCTTAGTGACAACGGAGATTTGCCGCCCGACGAAGCACTCCATAGTACAGTGCACTCAACCAGAGTTCTCCAGGCATTGGGAGTCAGTTGTCCTGGCGCAAGCCAAAATGTTCTAGGACTTTCCTAGCTATAGAAGGGATGGGGATACGTAATCCTCCCTCCAGAGTTCCCAAATAGATACAAACCTCGTCGGGAACACTAGAGCAAGCGCTCTCATCTTTACGAGGGACTCGGAGTAGTACGTTGGCAGGGATATCATATTTGTCCCTAATTAACTCCAAATCGGAGGCCAAGATAGAAGACTCATAGTTCCAGGCCGCGAATTCATCTTCGGGTCGACGGTTCCTAATGGGGCGGGCCGCTATAGGCTCCTCCCGTGAAGTCAATAACCTAGTGGCCTCTCGTCCAATGAGTGGGACAACCTCAACATCTGTTTCGACGTCCTTCGATATAGGAGAAGGGGAAATCCGTCTACTAGAGCTCACCATTGGCAACTATAGAATCTTATGACAGGAGTGGCAACGAGAGAGATAGGGGTAGAATCAGGACGTACCTAAAAAGCTCTTACACAAGAACACAAGAGTTGGAGGAAATATTCAGGGGCAGATTCTGGAGGTTGTCGCGAACGATGCATAAAGAAGGGAGAGTAAAAGAAGCCCGAATTGTTCAATTCCCTCTTTTGGAAGTTAAAAAGGTTCAACGGTTGAGATCAAAAGAAACTTTTTAGAAACGGTGCAGAAGATGCGATGAACAATATGTGTACCCAAACATTTAATGCACGCGCATAACGAGGAAGGCTTATCGTCAATAGAAACTAATTGTTCTTGGCCTCCCGAGCTGATCAGAAGCCCAAAATATGGGGAGCAGCTGATAAGGGAAATAGCTGAGCAGGTCAACTCAAATCCACCCTTGCACGTCAGCTCAGACCCGACCTTCATGTAAGAGCTCGACAATTGCAAAGACAGGACATCCCGAATAGTAATTAGGGAAAGGGCCTGATCTGCGACCTAATGCACACTTCGAAGGGGGCTTACGGGAGAGATTCTTATAAAGGAAGCAT
>NMUG010012218.1:0-10422 GCA_002855965.1 Monotropa hypopitys
AAAGAAACGGGCATAACTTTTATTGTATAACTCCGAATGACAATTGTAATATACCGTTGGAAAGCTATCGCCGAGACGCATCCAATGGACGATAGATATGCCACGAATTTTAATTAAGAAAACTCTTTAAAACTCCGGGAATGAATACCTATGGACCAAAACAAAACCAAAAAGATATTTCATGATTTAAAACAAGAGTTTTGACCACAGAATAACATGACAAGGATCCAAGGACCAAGACAGGAGGAGTAGACCACAAAGGAATACGGTACCAAATGAAGCACGGGTCATTCCATGAACCTTGAACGTCGATAAGATCACCAATTTGTTGCCGAAAAGCTGCATCCAAATCTTCGAAGCTTGGAAATAGGAGCATCTACCTATGCTACCGACACAAATGATGTTAGATTTGAGTTAAACATGCTTGGAGGTCACAGGCCCGTCTATTTACGTCCTATTTTAGTTGAGTAATCGGGACGGGATGTGACATTGTTTGCTTGAGATAAGTGCTTCCTTTTGGTTCTCGAGGCTCTGGCCCATGTCTTTGGCATCCAAACTTGGCTAGAAATCATAATTTAGCTACAAAAATATAAAATACTCGAAAACTACATTAAACATGGATATATGCAGAATAACATCAAATAAACAATAAAACATAATGAAAATAGGATAAATAGACACACTAGATATACAATATCGTGTGTCTATCAGTGCCCATGCTGGTGAAACCGTCGGTCACAGGAATAGATTGCGGAATCGAATTTTGGGTTTAATGAATTTGTGGCTTAATCAATTAAATTTTTTGGGAAAACATACTACAGTATATATATTGGTTATATAAACATTTGTTTGTATATTTTGGTGGCTTAATATTGGTTAAAATAATTAATTGTGAGTTGTCGCATCAAGCCATGTTTCCTTTCCCATTTTGAGCATCTGTTGCTCTACGACTTAAGATTACAGCTAAGCCCTTTCACCGAATTGCCAAGTCCTACAAAGGTTGCAATGACTCAGTTTTCACATGCCTTGGGCCTGAACAAATGTACATAATGTTTGAATTGTATTTTGCCCATTTGTGTCAAGTATCCATATATGTGGTGTGAGGTTGTTCGAGTGTTCTAAGAGAGACACAACAAAAAATAAAAACATCTCTCACAAAGAGAAGTCACACACAGATCTCCTTGGAAACCACAACCTCCACTGTAATATTCCAAACTCCAAAATACACAAAAATTTAAATTTTTTTTTTAAACTTCCTTGCTACATAAAAACCCCAAGTAATATTTGTCAACACTAAATAAAAGAGACAAGCGGAACTTCAAAGATAGATCCTAACAAGTGCTACCATTACTCAAAAAAAACCTCCAAGGAAAGAATAACAATGGAAACGGATAAGCTACTACAAAATCCTAATACAAGTCTATAGAAACAAAAGACAACAAAAGTCTACCAAGGGTGCTAAAATCAGCCACAAGTACCAAGCCTTCTTCACTAGATGACACTAGCTCATCAATCTCAATCCAGCCCCTACAACTCTAGCCTTGTAGTGGACAGCTAACCCTATGACCTATTTCCAAGTCAAGAAAAGGAAACAAAGTGAGAATATAATATCTGTAACTTCCAGAACACAAGTAATATTAGTGACAGTAAATCATGAATTATGAGCAGTTATGACTTTCATTCCAACAATGCATCTCATGTATGATACTTTACATATACCGGCCCAAGCCATTTTTCAAGTAAATTAAGCATCCCATGCTCTAAAGCCGCTACTACTATGGGTAGTAGTTCAAGCGCCCCGCGCAACAACACTTGGTGTACGTCCCACGTACCATTGGACTTACATTGGTTGCCAACAATCGCCACCCGTCCCACGGAGGCATGCATAATATATTTATACGTGCATATTATGCTTCTCATCACAACTCATGCATGTATGTGTATGCATATCACCATTTCATGTCATCATTCTCATCATGCATTCATGTTCATGCATATTATTCTAAGACAACAACTGTACCGTTAAACTTTTATGTCATAATAAACAGTTAACTAAAAATAACATTGCGAACGTATAATTAAAGATACTACATCCTTACACTTACCAGCACCGTTGTTCAAACCTTTTCTTTGCTTGGTTCAAACCTTTTCCTTGCCATTGAGTGAGGCCTCAATGCCTTCCTCAAACATCCCTGTCAAAACAATACCAATTTCAGTCCACAATTCGATTATAAATAGAAATCAAATAGAGAAACATAAATCAAATGATTATATGTCTTAATGTGCCAAAGATATTCCTTACATGACCTTAATTAGTCATTTACCAAGTTTCCAGGACTTAGCCAAAATTCCGAACAGAAGCACTCCCGACCGGTCGGACTCTGCATCCCAACCGGTTGAGACCTCCCAACCGCTACCACCAACCGGTTGCCAAATCGGTTGACATCTCCCCTAACATCCCAACCGGTTGCCAGAACATCCCAACCGGTTGCCACCTCCCCTCAACAGCCCAACCGGTTGCCAAGACACCCCAACCGGTTGCCACCTCCCCTCAACATCCCAACCGGTTTCCAAGACACCCCAACCGGTTTCCACCCCTGCTGCGATTTCTGAGACTCGTGATTTTTGACGAAAAACGATCCTAACTTTGAACAACTCATTCCAAACTTCTCCAAACACCTCCAACCTTCAAATCTATCATTCACAAAGTGTTCCTATCATCTAGGATCATTAAAAACATGATAGAGGCTCTCCTACCACTCTTGATTACAATCAATTGCAAGAATCAAGCACCTAATTCCATGGGTTTTCCCCCAAAACGAATTTGAAACCCAAACCTCGATCTACTTCAAATCTGAAGTGATATGAGAATGATATATACATAAATTGATTCGTACTTACGTGAGGATTAAGATTGAAGAAAGATTCTTCTCCGGATTCCTCCTCTAAGTCCTTGAATTTGCCCAAGTCCTTCTTGCCCTTCTCTTTCTTCTCTCTCTAATCTCCTTCACATACTCTTACATAATGAGAGACTAACCCAAAGGAACCCCTAAAATCAGATTTTTATTGTGATTTACCTCTTTGTCCTTTAATTAAAAGGGTTATTACCCTTACAAGCCATCCTCCTTACTTATATACAATTTTTGTATAAATTGGGCATGTTTCTATTATACCACTTACATAATTAAATGCTTAATTACACCCAAAATCCTTCCTTACTCTTACTAAAATTCCCAATATTCTTGAATTATTTTTAAATTAATTTATAATATGGAACGGGTATTACAACTCTCCTCCCCTTGGGAAATTTCGTCCTCGAAATTAAAATACTCTAGAGATTTATACCAACCAACCTTAAAATCTTCCACTATTTTCTTTCATAACTCTTCACTTTTCGACTCAAGGTTTTATCCTTCAAAAATTCGAAAAGTTCCACTTCCCATAATTGATTTGCAAAACGGGACAATATTTCCAATCCTTAACACCATTACCAACCCAATTTCTCATTATAAACCTTAAGTTTCCTAACAATAACAATAGCAATCTACAACCCATAACACACCAAGGACGTATCATCACAATCGTCTTTGCCAATCTTGCTCTTAGGTTGTCAAAACAACTATAGTTTTATCCACCCATGTTAAATATAATAAGATCAACCCAGTTCTTCTCTTACTATCCTCTCATGGCCTTTAATTCAATTTTTACTATCACCACAAGATTTTCATACAATCTATGATCTGGTCTACCCAAGACTTCTTATAGATTCACACTAAAGTGGTACCATACTCCTTTCCCCCAACCCCGCATTCCTTAACTCCGATGGAACTCAATTCCTATCAATTGAACATTTTCTACCTCTATTGCTTCTAACCACAGCTCCAATCTCATCAACGCTATTCGAACAACAATGTTAGTCACATCTTTCTTTCCCTTTACAAAACAACCAGCCCTACTATAGAGTTACCACAAGAACATTTAGTTCTTAATCCCAATTCCAACTCATAACTATTGTTATAAGAACAACTCCCTTAATGATTTTCAAACAACATCAACACTTTCCAAACTAGCTTGATATTCACGTTATGATAACTCTAATCCGAACTTACCATCGTCCCTTAACAATATTTTTCCAACCACATGATGAGTACACATTCTCTTCTATAGAAATTCCCTACACGAACTACCTTGAAATTACGTTGATACTGCTATCACATACACTTCGCCCCCAAAATAAAATCGTCTCAAAGATTTCAAACAACAATTTTTTTTGTGTGTTCTCACAAAATCCTCCAATATTCGAATAACCCTCTACCATAGACCACTAATCTACAGGTGCAACTCATACCAAACTCCAAGGTTGCAAAACCACCTATAAGCCTTACTCTCAAAATTTCTACATAACTTGTGCATCACCTTTCCTAGCTCTATACTCAAGTACCACTACGTGCATACATACTTTCCACCATTCAAGTAAACCATCAAGGTCGTTCCAATTTTTTATCAAACGAAAACATACAAACTCTGCCCAACAATCCACAACATCTCAACTAAAATCAAGTCATCATTAGACCTAGGCAATCCGTGTCACGAGTATCCTAGAATATAATCTCCCAAATCTAATTAAGAATTTAGGCATGTCAACTCTACCGTCCAAATTTCATATCCTTAAGCTCAAATCTCTAACCGCATAAAACACTTAACCAGGACTTCCATTCTTTCCCTTCTTGATCTAACATCCCTCGGCACAATTGCACTAGCCTCAACAATAGGAATTCACCATCTTGGTTACAAAATTTAAACTCAAATCCAATAAGAAAATTGACAACTTCCTCTTGATATTCATCCCAACTAAGACCTCTTAGCTTAGCCAAAGAACCACAATCCTACTGAGTCTTCCATTACACTTGAAGTTTGTCCAACCAGACTTAACAATAACCAATCTCACTTTCCACTACTTTTCTAATCGGAAATCACTAGAATTTCCCTCAGTCCACAATTCCTCTTATCGCTATTTCAACATTACTACAGTCATCAATCCTTTTTTTTAACCTGTTAAAATCATCCTCACTCCTTTCCTTAGTAACTCAATCTCATACCACTTAATTGAACCATACAACCATATAACTTGACCGAAAAGGTCTCTAAAATCGTCTAATAACAATCCGCTAACCCAAGAATTTACCTTGGAACACATATCAATCTCTTGTACACCGCCATAATTCCAATTTCTTATCTGTTTCACGCCAATGCTTCTCACTAAGATAGTGTAATCTAAAAGTGCCACTAAACACTACTAAAGGTTTCATCTGCAATTAACTACCACGACTTCTTCATCTCAATTTCTGATAGACCAATACTCAAATACTTCTCATATTCTTTCCCAAGTCAATAACACCCTAAGGTTTTCATCAAGGTCATAATCCCGAAGAATATAAACTATCCATATAGACTCTACTCAACTCAACTCTCTCACCAACCATACATCCTCAAGATGCTATCCTCATTTATATCTCCACCGTAACACAGGTGACAAGACCATTAATACCGTACCGAAATTTTTCTTGTTTGCCATAACTTTTAACTTTCACGCTTTCCCCTACTCATAATAAGGTTTCTTTTCGAAGTATACTATTACCACCCAAGACAAGGCTTAATGTAACACTGAATCCCAAACGTTTTATAACTTTCGTTAACATCTCGGTAATAACATACGCTATGCATAACACAAGCCACACCTTTAGTTATCCTCTTTTTAGGCTCAACCAAACATACACAAGTTTATATTAGATTCATTACCTTCTCTGTATCTTTGGCAACCCACAATTCCCATTTTCATCCATTACTTCCAACATAGGTCACACACATACATTCAACTATATGTCTCAATAGTAAAAAGTTATAGCACATTTATTACCCTTTCATCCACACCGAAACAATTTGATTCTAAGGCTTATTAAAATTTTTGTAAGTCACCTTAACAATATTCTGTACTCAGTTAAATTTCTACCACCTGTCCAACTATGGACTTAACATTAGCACACATGTACTACCATTCCACACCATTTCCGATCCACAGGTCACTAGGTTGCTTAATATGACATGCATACTTTCAGGCAACCATCAAATTATCATAATATTGAGTACATAACAGTGTGATTTATTATCAAGTGCTAATTGCTGAAAAATAGTAAATATATACCTTTTGCACTTTTGCCTGCACCACGCGTCACAACTCTGCAATTGATCCTGGAAACCAACTCTGTTGCTGTGAATATTGACTGCTTGGCATCCATACTAGTTGCACTCGAACATTTGAACCATTGTGTCTTCTTTAGCACATGCTCTCCCCCATAACATAGAACTCCACAACTAATACATCCCTTAAGAACCATTGAATCTCTCTCACCCAATTGTCGACTAATACCCAACTCTTTCTTTCCCCTCATCCACATTACAAATCTCATATTCCCACACTCCTCTTTTGATTTTCACCTGACGTTTTTGAACATCAAGTCATTATATGTCCTACCTCACCACCATAGGATATACCACTTTATGGATTTTGAGAACACGATTCTTAACCCAAGGATTCACTGAACACATCTAGAACAACACTACATTACTCACTGATCATTAGTCATCACCCAATTTTCACCACCTTACTTCCTCTCCTCATTATGTGGTTTAGCACCATTATTCACTCCACCCAAAACTTCTATAACCCAACTCTCAACACACTTCACCCTACTACAACCCGATATGATTGATTCCAAAATTTCAACTTGCTTATCTCAGAACCACTATGTTACTCCTCCATTTCTACAATTTTTCCTCTTAGCCCTTTACAATCACCAAGTACACCGTATTTCATTCTGTAAAAGAAACCAATTGGACTGCCCCCTCTCAACATCAAACCATTCTAAATTTTCCAACTCTTTTTCCCCTTGGATTCACTAACTCTAACATATTTGGATAAAACCCCAATTCTTACCTCAAAATTCTCCACTCTCATTTTCTTTTGCCTCAAATATATAAACACTTCATCTAGCACAAGCCCATAATGCTTTAAGAGAAACCGTCACTAGAACTCTTAACCAACATTCCCCAAGAAATCACCTTAGACCCAATTGATATTACCTCTGTTAAATATATCGATCACGAACTCAAATATCATTTCACAATTAAAATATCTCACTCCCAAACATAAAATGTTACTCTCACCTCTCCATTCCTCAATTTATCTCAAAAACATCACCAATTCATTCAATAACCATTCTCAATCCATCGCTTCACTAGGCATTACTACTTCCCAAACTTTTCAAAACCAAACTTTAAAATTTTAAAGTCAAACCAACCTGTCTTTTTGCCTTTTGCCTATATTACATAGTCCTCCATCCTTAGAGTTTCGTACTGAAATCAAGCAATACCCATCTTCTTTAATTAACTGATTCCCTGCACTGTCCAATTACTGCACAATATTCATTTCCTGCCACACACTTAGACAAGAAACATGGTGAAAACAAGTGTCAGATATAAAACGCACGCGTTAGTCAACACACCTCAATGACTCAAAGTGTGACTCGACATCCTATGGTCCACTACTTAGCCACCCTAACCTTAGCATTTTGTTGTACTATGCTTTTCCACTTAACTTTCCAAGACTTCCCATTGGAAGAGAACGTTGATCAGGCATCCTTCAAATCAGATTTCAAGTCAAGTCCCATGGGTGTCAAAGACACGCATAATAGTTCCAAAATACTAACATCCCAACTTCCAACCATTACCTCAAACACATACCTCAAGCACACTTTCCATACAATCACGCGGTCCCCTAACTCGGACCTACCAACCTAAGCTCTGATACCATGTTGTAACATCCCAAACTCCAAAATACACAAAAATTTAAAATTTTTTTGTAAACTTCCTTGCTACATAAAACCCCCAAGTAATATTTGTAAACACTAAATAAAAGAGACAAGCGGAACTTCAAACATTGATCCTAACAAGTGCTTCCATTACTCAAAAAAAACCTCCAAGGAAAGATTAACAATGGAAACGGATAAGCTACTACAAAATCCTAATACAAGTCTATAGAAACAAATACAACAAAAGTCTACCAAGGGTGCTAAAATCAGCCACAAGTACCAAGCCTTCTTCACTGGATGACACTAGCTCATCAATCTCAATCCAGCCCCTACAACTCCAGCCTTGTAGTGGACCGCTAACCCTGTGACCTATTTCCAAGTCAAGACAAGGAAACAGAGTGTGAATATAATATCTTTAACTTCCAGAACACAAGTAATATTAGTGACAGTAAATCATGAATTATGAGCAGTTATGACTTTCATTCCAACAATGCATCTCATGTATGATACTTTACATATACCGGCCCAAGCCATTTTTCAAGTAAATTATGCATCCCATGCTCTAAAGCCGCTACTACTATGGGTAGTAGTTCAAGCGCCCTGCGCAACAACACTTGGTGTACGTCCCACGTACCGTTGGACTTACATTGGTTGCCAACAATCGCCACCCGTCCCACGGAGGCATGCATAATATATTTATACGTGCATATTATGCTTCTCATCACAACTCATGCATGTATGTGTAAGCATATCACCATTTCATGTCATCATTCTCATCATGCATTCATGTTCATGCATATTATTCTAAGACAACAACTGTACCGTTAACCTTTTATGTCATAATAAACAGTTAACTAAAAATAACATTGCGAACGTACAATTAAAGATACTACATCCTTACACTCACCAGTACCGTTGTTCAAACCTTTTCTTTGCCTGGTTCAAACCTTTTCCTTGCCATTGAGTGAGGCCTCAATGCCTTCCTCAAACATCCCTGACAAAACAATACCAATTTCAGTCCACAATTCGATTATAAATGGAAATCAAATAGAGAAACATAAATCAAATGATTATATATCTTAATGTGCCAAAGATATTCCTTACATGACCTTAATTAGTCATTTACCAAGTTTCCAGGACTTAGCCAAAATTCTGGACAGAAGCACTCCCGACCGGTCGGACTCTGACTCCCAACCGCTACCACCAACCGGTTGCCAAATCGGTTGACAGCTCTCCTTACATCCCAACCGGTTGCCACCTCCCCTCAATAGCCCAACCGGTTGCCAAGACACCCCAACCGGTTGCCACCCCTGCTGTTGCGATTTCTGAGACTCGTGATTTTTGACGAAAAACGATCCTAACTTTGAACAACTCATTCCAAACTTCTCCAAACACCTCCAAACTTTAAATCTATCATTCACAAAGTGTTCCTATCATCTAGGATCATTAAAAACATGATAGAGGCTCTCCTACCACTCTTGATTACAATCAATTGCAAGAATCAAACACCTAATTCCATGGGTTTTCCCCAAAAACGAATTTGAAACCCAAACCTCGATCTACTTCAAATCTGAAGTGATATGAGAATGATATATACATAAATTGATTCGTACTTATGTGAGGATTAAGATTGAAGAAAGATTCTTCTCCGGATTCCTCCTCTAAGTCCTTGAATTTGCTCAAGTCCTTCTTGCCCTTCTCTTTCTTCTCTCTCTAATCTCCTTCACATACTCTCACATAATGAGAGACTAACCCAAAGGAACCCCTAAAATCAGATGTTTATTGTGATTTACCTCTTTGTCCTTTAATTAAAAGGGTTATTACCCTTACAAGCCATCCTCCTTACTTATATACAATTTTTGTATAAATTGGTCATTTTTCTATTATACCACTTGCATAATTAAATGCTTAATTACACCCAAAATCCTTCCTTACTCTCACTAAAATTCCCAATATTCTTGAATTGTTTTTAAATTAATTTATAATATGGAACGGGTATTACATCCACTTTATAACCCTTCACTATGTAAACCTTTCTTGAGTGAGTATGAGTGTGTGTGTGTGTGTAGGAGAGAAGACAACTGAGAGTTAAAGAGTCTACTCGTTTTTCCATTTTCATATCTCAGCTACTCCACTCCAGGCCATCCTAGTGTGATTCTTTGGGAGTGTGAGTAGTGTCTAGTGTGTCTGTGTAAAAGAGGTTCCTCTCTAAACCAGTCAACTACATCCTTCTTCTCCAAGCTTCTGTGAAGAATCCATAGAGAAGTTGTGTGTGTGTGTGTGTATGATTTGCTGGTCAGACCTCTACCTTGGGCTTTTCATTGTGTGCATCATTTGAGGACTCCTACTTGTGAAGCTATATTGGTAACATCATACTTTTTTTTTGAAAAGCAACATCATTCTAACTCATAAGTATTTGTTAACTTTCATTGTGCTATCTTTTGTCATAATTGGCATAGTATTTTACATGATCATATTATAGTTTAGGCCTTAATTTTATGAAAGCTATATGTGTCAAGTTTTTTGAATACTTAAATTGATTAGGCTAAAGTTT
>NMUG010012219.1:0-10419 GCA_002855965.1 Monotropa hypopitys
ATTTCTTGTGGGCACTCGGTGGCGACTGCAGAAGCTGTGCGTTGTTCGGAAAATTATTTTGCTCCTTGTTTTCCAACTCTTGACATTGTGACCGGCTTTTGCCATCTTCTTGTTGACTGTTTGTGGTACGTCTGCTGTTGTGGTGCTTGTCGTAGTAGCATCGTGTTGTTCTTCTCGCACGTAGAGAATCATCTACTTCGTAGAGCTTGTTTTAAGGAATCGTATCTTTGCTTCGTGCACTCGTTCTTATTCGCCATGTCTTCGTGCGAATCCAAATTGTTGTCGTATCCTTTGGCGCCGTGTCCATTTGCGCTTGGACACTTCTGTTCTGCGATGTTGTCTCCCTTTGGAGCCTTGTTTGAGAGTGTGTTGTGGGATTGGTTTGTGATTGGTGTGATTAGTGAGACGTGTTCACTTTTGCGTTGTACATCTGTGTTGCGAGTGTTGGGATAGAATGCATGTGTTTCTTTGAAGTCGACTGTACCGACTTGGTTTGTGGTGATGTTTGGCGTGACCGGTGTGCGTAGTCCGTGTCATGTGGTGTAGGAATGAACATGAAGGATTATTTTGAGAAGGTGACTGGCCAGCACATCTCAAATCAAACTTCATAGTCATTCTGGTACCGCGCTAGGTGTGTGTGGGTTGGTTTGTGAGATTTTGAATGTTCAGTTTATCTTTTGGTGGCGTTGTGGTCGTTTGGTGTGAGTCGGGTGGCACAGTTGTTGTGTGACCATCCTTTGCGGGTTGTCTTGTTTTCAAATCCTGCGTCGTATCAGTTGGATTGTTCCTACTTTGTTCGGAAACCTAGTTCGGGGTCTTTTTTCGTGTTTGTGGTGATAAAGTCGTTGTGGACTTCTTTGCGATAGTCGAAAATCGCTCTTCTATTTTTCTAAAATTTTTAGAAAAATATTTGGAAAAATCGTAGTACCCGTACCGTGTCCGCGTACCGGTACTGTATCGGCGTGTCCTAGGAGTACCCCCGGTACTGTATCGGCATGTCCTAGGAGTACCCATGGTGTATCGGCGTGTCCTAGGAGTACCCATGGTGTATCAGCGTACCCTTACCGTACCGGTGTGTCTTCGGCATATCCTTACCGTATCGGTGTGTCCTAGGCATATCCTTCGCGTGTCTCTGGCGTATCGGTGTGTCCTCGGTGTGTCCTTGGTGTGTCGGCGTATCCGCACCATACCCTTCACGTGTCGGCATATCCGTACCGTATCCCCTCGTATCCGTGGCGTTTTGGTTCTCAGAAAATTTCTCGACATCTCCACATTGTATCGTGGTATGTTCTAGAATTTTCTAGAATTTTTTCTGAAATTTTTTCGCGGCGATATTCTTGCGGTTTAACCTTCGTATCGTGTTTTTTATTCAAAATGCGCGTTTCTGGCTTGTTTGATCGGTTTGAGAACTTATGGTTGCGCGAAAACCATTTCTTTGAAACTCTTGACTCTCTCGAGGACGATGTTGTTTGTGTAATAGCGGTTCTTCTTCGGCATGTTGTTTTGCGATATTCTCCTTACCCTGCGACGTGCTACGCTTTTAAGGAAGTTTGCGATTTGTTCAGTTTGTGGTTGTTGTGGGGCGTTGTCTTGGATTAAACTGTTGTTGATTGCGGATCTCTTTTGGCGTTGTTTATTCGTTGGTGGAGTTTTTTTGGTTGAAAACCTCCTCGTTGTTTTTGCCGGTTCTCTTTGCGAACTCATCCAAGTGTTCAGTGCTTTTGGGCATCATTCTCCTCATCGTGGCGTGCTTTGGTTCTTCTACCTTGGAAATTTCGAGGACGAAATTTTTGTAAGGAGGGTAGTTTGTCACACTCCAAAAAATTTAATTATTTTCCATTCGTTTCAAAAAAAAAAAATATTGATCGATTAAATCTTTTTCGGGATTTAATTTTTAATCATTCAGTTCCCAGCAGCTCGTATTTTAATTTATCGATCCTGTCTGAGTGAGGTAAGTCTTGGGTTGTGAGGTTTTGTGTTCTGAGCGCGGGCAAGTCTTTGTGGTGGAATTCGGGTTTCGTTTGGGTTCCCGGGAGTTGTTCGAAAGTGTTGTGAATTGATTGAATTCTTTTAATTGAATTTAGTTAAATTATTAAAAGAAAATAAAAAAAATGATACAAGAGTATCAGTTGGGGGGGAAACTCCCGTACCCCCTTCTTCTCCAACCCGATCCCCTCTAAACCCTACCCCACCCCGAACTTCCATGGCCGCCGAACTCTCTTCCCTCTCCCTCACAACTCTCGGTCTCCTCCTTCCTCTCTCTCTCTCTCTCTCTCTTTCCCCGCCGTCCCCTCTCCCTTGCCCCGCCGTCCGAGCTCCCTCTCCCCCTCCCCTGCGTCAGCAGCCCCTCCCTACCTCCTATCCCGTCGCCCCTCTCCTCCCTCTCTGCGCCACCCTCTCTTCCTCCACGACCTCGCCATCTCCCTCTCTCACAACTCCTTACTTCACTGCGCGCGCGCATAGTCCCCGACTGGTGCGCGGCTGCGATTTGCGTGGTGGGTGTTGTGGTGGCAGCGTTGAATGGGTGTCGAAGGTGGAGGTGCAGCGCGAAGGTAGTGTAGGCTTGACGTGGGATGCAGTGGCGAATTGGCGGCTTCAGGTGGTTTGGTGGTCGCGCGAGGTGGTGTAGTGGCAGTGATGGGCGTGACTGATGGGTGTCGAAGCACGGCGAGGTACAGTGAAGGATGGGCGAGCGGCGACGCGCGATAGTTGAGGTTTCGCGTTAATGGGTAAGCCTATCGAGCTCTCTCTCTTAACTGTACGACATTACTTATCGTCGATAGTGACTGTTTGATAGGTGTTGAGGTGCGACGTGGATTGCGACATACAGTGAAGGTTGGGCGAGCGGTGTCGCGCGACGACGGAAGCGTCGCATCAGTGGGTAAGCCTCGATTCCATTCTTTTCAGTGCTGTAAGCCGTTTGCCGTTCGATCAGTGACTGTCTGTCAGATTTTAGGTGTCAGCCTTGGTGAGCGACAATAATCAGTGGCGCGCGACGTTCGAGGCTTTGGCCACCGCTTGTGGTCGCTTCGGCAGGTATATCTTCCTCTTTGTTAATTGTCGTTGAATCGTAATTATTAATTTACGTTTCTAGGAGGTGTGATATTGTTGGGTTCTTGCCTTTGTTGTTGTTGGCACCTTAGTGCGGTTCTCCTATTTTGAGTAGGTTCATACCGAAATTTCTAGCAAATTCCTTGTCGGCAATTGTCACAGAAATTCCAATCGAGGTAGAGTTCTCTATCCCTCTCGTTTGTAATATTGGTATTCTTACTTCTCCCTGTCGGTCGTAAATTAAGTTGTCGGTTTTGGAATAGTCATACAGTTTGACGTTGTCGGTTGTCGTTCGCTTAAATTTGTCGGATTTTGGTATCGTCTAGAATCTTTACGAAATCCCTAGTTTGTTGGTCGTTCGATTTCTAATTCGATTATGAAAACCCCCAATTTTTATAAAGGGTGTGTCGTTGTCGTTTTATAAAATCAAATTGGGGAGATTGACTTGTTTGGACACTTTCGGGTGGTTTGTAGGTTAAAACGTAGTCTTGACATGTTTTTGTAATGAATTGAACGAACGAATGGTTTTGCGAACAAATGAAATGTTTTTGGAAGAAAAAGGAATGTTTTGGGAAAGAAAGTGGGAAAATCACATAAGTGGGTCTATATGGCGAACTAGGAGGCGTTGCCCTATTCGCGCGGGAATAATGAACGAAAACATGAACTTGAACTAAAGACCCTAATTAATGTGATAACTTGAGTTGGCTTGATATACGGGTAGCTGGGATTACCTTGAGTGGATACTGTGAGCACTCACGACATTGCGCAATGGGGGGTTTTCTGGCCCCTCTCGACGTGTTGGGGAATACGAGGAAATATTCGGTTAGTCTGTTGACGAGCGACTAGCGCGACACAAGCCGAAATTCAAATAATGATTGGCATTGCCCTTATCTCTATAAGGGGCGGGAAATGAATGAAAACACTTAATCATGTGGGTTAATTGGTATACTAGAAACCAATTGTTTTGAAAGAAAGGAAATGAGTCGTTTTGGAAAATGTAGGGTCATGTTCAGTGTCGGTAACTCTCTTTTGAGTCTTGTCTTACTTTTACCCTACTTGAGTCGAATGTGGAATGAAAGAATAAACTAACGGTTTTACACTACAATGAGATCCATTGCATGTGTCATATTACATTCCTTGCATTGTCACACACCGGCACCCCAATATTATAGACAGTAGGAGATGGATTATCTCTACCAGACGGTCGTGCCTGACCCTCTACTTTTGTAGGACTTGTCCCTTTTACTTAGAGCCACTGGATCCTTCGCAGGACTTGAGGCTGGACCGGATTGTAGTGATAGGTTGCTCTTCTTCTGTTGTACTTCACCTCTCTTCTTTTCTGTTGGCCACCTTGTACAGGATTGATTTATAAAATCCTATTTTGGCCTTTTCTTTTAGTTGAGGCATTGTTATACAGGGTTATGTTATAAAACCCTATTCGCCTCTTTTATTTGTATCAGAGTAGCGCAGGCGTTCATGTAATAATAGTGTGTTGAGTAGTGTGTGTGTGTGGTAGATAGCACCTTACTCTTTTTATTTGGATACTCTTACCTATTTAACACTTCTCAAAAAATAATATCTCAAAATTTGGGAGTGTTACAAGAAAGGAGTGTCAGTGAGGGATTACACCACTCGTTTTACATAGGAGGCGATGCAGATAGAGAGCCCAGATGATAAAATGGCCATGGCAGTGAGACAACCCGTCTCGGGTGATGATTAGGGACAGATATATGCATCTAGTAGGTCATAGAACTAAGTTGGCAAAGGTTATAGCCTGGATTTTTGGCTAATTGTCCCTCAATGTAAGTATTAGACGTACGGGGTATGATTGAAAGGATAGTAAATTTAGGGAGCAGCTACTCAATTTACCATGGGGAATTGAAAATGTTAGTATCTTTAGTGTTGGTTATTTTCGGGAACGAATATTTTAATTTGTTGATCTTGCATTTGATTTGGAATAATTCATCTTAATCATTTAATTCAATAAATCATTTTACCAAATCAATTTAATTAAATTTGATTAGTATTTGTTTTTCATGATTTTATCAAACTTGGTAATAAATGTTTTGTGTTTTTAATTGCAGGTTACATGCCATTGTCAAAGCCAAATCAAGTCAATTCTCAAATCAAGCAACATCAAGCCCAACATTAACAAGCTCAAGAAGTCCAACCAGTCCATCAGTTAAGCCCAAAACTATTTCACACAAAACTCCAGCAACAGCCCAAACCTGGGCCCAAAACCCAAGTGCTAGAAAAACAATGAGGAAATTGGGATTGAGCCTCAACATCTCGCTCGGATCGAGCCTCAACATCTCGCTCGAGCGGATCCAATCGCTCGAGCGAACCCAACCTCGATCAAGCAAAAACAGCAGCTGGGTTTCGCGATTGTTTCCAAACTCAATGGAAAATCGATTAAAGGAGTTTCCATTCATGGCAAGGCAATTTCCTAAATTGATTCATTCCCAAAATCAACTCAAATCAAAATTGACATATTCGTGCAAAGTTTCAATCGAAGGTTTCCATTTGCGACATCTTCCTTCCTAAATTGACATTGCCGAATCGATTCAAGGTTTTGATGGTTTGTTCTTCAATTCCATTTTCTGCAACTTCCAAAATCAAAACAAACACAGTTGAATTATATACTGAGATAAATCGAAGAAACAAGGGTGAGTCAGGAGAGAGAGGAATTGTGCCTTAGAGTGTTCATCCCTGGGCCTTAACTAACTCTTTCCCGCCTATTCTCTATTTAAAACAAGGATCTCACGAGATATACCAGAATGGCATAATGTTTGCCTATAATGGTGGGAGCGTGTTGAACGGTTAAGGAAAGGTTGTAGAAAGCTATGAGGACTTTCCTTAATTATAGGAGGAATATATAGCTTCCAAAAAGGATATCATAAGAGGTACGAGTAACCATTTTTGAATACTGGACTTCTCTTGAGTTTGATTCTCTTTCATTGATAACAAACTAACTTAAGCATTGGAGGATTTTTGGACAGGCACCACACCGATGTCAAGATCATTTGCAGGGTTAGAAGACCAGAGGAAGCGGAGCCAGAAATCGCGTCATCAATTGGCGCCGTCTGTGGGAAACGACTTTTTCATTATTGGTGATAAATTTCTGGATGGTCAACACTCATTCAATGGCCAGAAGCAATCATCGAGATCCTCCAGCAATGACTCCTGAGATGTTCTTGGCTATGCAACGCCAAGTAGATCTATTGACGAAGAACCTGGAGGAGGTTCGCCAAGAAAATCAAGTGTTAAAGGTCCAGTAGAACAGGCCATATACAGATCCGCCTGTTGAAGTACAAGGAATACTCCCACGGGAGTTAGAAGGAAACAATGAGAGGGTGGAGGAGAATGAAGGAACGAGGCTAGAGAGACCTGATGATCAATCCTAGCACCAGGACCCTCAGGCCAGTGGGACTGCTAGGGGGTCCAAGCCACCATTGAAGAGGCAAGAGGAAGATCTCTTGGCAAACATGCAAGCACAGATTGATAGAATACATAGGCGTGTGCAAGCCAAATGCCTGTTATGGTAGAGGAATTAGTGCAGACTACGGACTCTCCATTTTCACAATGGGTGTTGGATTTTCTATTACCATCTAAATTTAAAATGCCAGTTATCGAGTCGTTCAGTGGTACTACGGACCCGCTGGATCACTTGGAAACCTATAAGAATTTGATGACTTTGTAGGCTATACCAGACGAGGTGATGTGTAGAGCCTTTCCGGTCACGTTAAAGGGAAGTGCTTGAATGTGGTTTAACAAGTTAAAACCTGGGTGCATTAAAAATTTTAATGAGTTAAGTCAAAAGTTCGTTAGCCATTTTATAGTAGGTCAGAGATACAGAAAGACTGACACCTACCTGTTGGTCAGGAAGAAGAAAGGGGAATCAGTGAGGGAGTACACAACTCGCTTCACCCAGGAAGCGATGCAGATCAAAAGTTCGGATGATAAAATGGCCATGACATCTTACATTTCGGGCCTGTGGTCAGGGCCGCTCTTTTTCAGCCTAACACAAGACCCTCCACAGAATATGGCTGAGCTAATACTTAGAGCCCCAAAATATATGAATTCTGAAGATGCCCTTAGTGCGTGCAGGGGGCGAGATGCGGGATCTTAGGGATAGGCTCATGCAACGTCTACTCAAGTACAGGCAGACCACAAGAGAAAGGACCCCCCCAATGGGGTGGCGCAGGATCACCAGGGAAAGAGGCTGGAGCCTAGGGGCTCCCCCTAGAGAACTGGAGGGCCACTAGAGAAGTATAAGAATTATATTGTCACGACCCAACCCCACAATTAACAAGGTAATTACCGAATTGGCGACGTGGCAGCGTCATAAAAACAAATTACAACCAAACACAACTATAAATAAAGAACTGCTAAATAAAAACTGAAACTGCTGATACCATAACTGAGTACAAAAGATTATCTACTGGGCTCAACAAACGGGGTATAAACATGACCCGGGCCCGAAATAACAGAAAGAACAGTACATCATCACGGAAGCCTACTACAAACTACTGAAACTGAAAAGGACAACATCTACTAACAGAAACTGAAACTGAAAAGAACCTCTGAACAACTCCTGCAGCCTGAAAGGTGGAATACTCTAACAGCGGTCGCCTAAAAGCGTGTAAAAATACGTCAGCACGACGGCGTGGTGAATATATAAAAGAACAACATAAATAGGAAGTAAACATGTGACAAAACCTTTTATTTCAAACACTTTTTCCTTTTCTTTACAAGTGATCTCTTTTCAAGAATAAAATTCCTTTTTCCACAAAATCTTTACAAAATAGATCATTTCCCAAAAGTGTAAGTAAGTGACTTTTCAATGCTTTCCAAAACCTTTTTCGTCATTATACATATTTATTATCTCAAAATATGATTTTCCAACATATCTTTCACAATTCCACTTCCATCGGATCCAAATTTGATCCATCTATAACATAAGATCGAATAAAGGACCTTTTTCACATTTCCTTTTCTTTTCCTTTCTTTGCATTCCACTTTTACATAATATGTATATAATACTAATATAGCCATGGGTCATTCAATTCCGTTGACCAACGTTATTTCCAGATCTGTCGCCCAAATAAACATGCCTGATGAATACACAGGTAATGAGTTTCGGGGGCCGCTCCACCTCCCAGCGGCAAGGTACTAGAACCCAACCTCCAGGTGTATATATATATATATATATAACTGAATCTCATTGCCATTTAGGCCAGTAACAACTCCTCGACATAAACCCCGAGGTAGGTTTCAAGGCTATATAAGTATGATAGCTTTGACAAAATACTTTTTAAAGAATAAAATGAAAACCTTTTTCCATATTCCTCTTTCTTTCCATCTTTCTCAATATCATATACAAAACCATATTTTCATATTTCAATTTTTCAAACATCGTTTCATATGTGACATTTTTCTCAAATCCTTTTTTTCACAAAATACAAACTTTATAGCGAAATTCTTTTTATTTTAATTTACTAACTTATTTATAAAGCTCTTAAATATACTCACATTGATTATGCAATATCCTTCCCTTTTTCTGCGGTTGTGGATGGTGATGGATCCAAACCTATTTAAACAATAATATTTAATTAGGAACATAAAACATTTATTTTATCGAATATTCTTATTTTACAAAATTCTATAATTTTTATTATTTTCTGCTCAAAATATCAATTTTGCCCATTTTCATAAAAATGCCTAGATATCGGTATCTTAAACTGCTAAAATATCGGTATCTAGGAACATTCAAGATACCGCAGTGCTTGAATACTGGGATACCAGTATCTAAGGAACCAAGATATCGGTTTATAGGGAAATCTTAAGATACCAATTACTAAGGTCTTAAGATACCGCAAGCTTACATGCTAAGATACCGGTGTCTAGAGATGCTAAGATACCAGTTTCTAAGGAGAAACTCCAGATACTGGTTTCTAAGGTTTCCAAGATACCGCATGGCCTCATTACTGAGATACCAGTATCTAGGAAAACTAAGATATCGGTATCTAGGGTTTGTTGCAGACCTTCGAGACAGACAACAATGGAGGTTCTGGGGTTCGATATTTACTCAAAACTTAACCAAATTTGACGAGATAAATTGCTATACAACCCTAAGGACGAGGGAAAACTATTGCAAGAGCTAGAATACGAAAATACCTCGATTGGTGGTGTATAGAAATGATTTTCGGATTTACGAAGGAGGGGATTTTGGAACTTCTTCTTCCCGAACAAAATCTGATTTGGGAGCAATCTAACCCGAACAGCAACTAATCAATGCCTTACAACACTCCTCAGACCTCTGAATTGGATTCTCTCTCACACACAAAAACGAATTTGGAGTTTGAATGGGTTTGGAGAATTTGGGGGTTTGAGGGTTCTGATACGAATTGGGTTAAGTACAATTAACATTGATATATATATATATATTGATAGCCAAAATGGATGATTTCCAACACTCTATATCTCAGTTTTTGCTCAGTCAAATGCTTGGAAACGATACAATATTCAATATACTCGATTCCAACGAAATAGACCCTTCGGCTTCTCCGCCATGGCTGCTTCTGCAGCAAATCTTGAAGTCCAAGATATCGGTATCTTGGGCTTCCAAGATACCGGTATCTGGAGCTCTTTTACCAAAAAATCTGATTTCTTCCATTTTGATCCCGAAAATTTCCAGAATAATTTCTAAAGTTCACATTTAATATTTTCAAGATTCTAAAATTATTTTGGGTATTTTTATTTATTATTATATTTTAATATTTAAATCTCCTTACTAAAGTCTCCTTAAATAAATGGTTAAGCTTAATTAATGAGCACAGGTTCTACATAAACCCCACTCATAGCTTTAGTGGAACACATATTGGGTGATTTAAGAGATGATCATGACTTGAAATGGCCGGGAAAGCTTAAGAGCAATCTTGACAGGCGTCCCAAAAATAAATATTGTCGTTTTCATCGTGATCATAGGCATTATACTAATGATTGTATCGACCTCAAGGGTCAAATTGAAGACCTCATTTAGAGAGGTCGGTTGCAGAGATTTGTCGAGAAAAGAGATCAGAGGCCTTAGAGAGGAGGCCAACATTGGGAGGAGAGAGCCAGAGCTCTAGAGAACAATGATCCCATTGGGGAGATCATGATTATTCATAGAGGGTCAGTAGGAGGAGTCTCGTCTAGCTCTGCCCGGATGGCCCATTTGAGAAGGTTGAGGTCAGATGATCTAATGGAAGTATGTTCTGTGGGAAGCAGAGCAAGTGTCCCAAGAAGATAGAGGCACCTATTATTTTTATGAGGAGAATGAGAGAGGAATGGTGTACCCATACGACGACCCACTGGTGGTACACATGG